>PVJL010003007.1:0-172659 GCA_004026885.1 Lyroderma lyra | reverse complement strand
AGCAAATAGAACTTCCCTGAGTGGTTGGTGGAAACCAAACAGGAATGATGCTCAAGAATGCGCTTGGACAGCTCATGTGGCCTTTCCGTGATGTAACGTGCTGTGTCGTGAAATCTGGGTCGCATCTCCTCCCTAGGTCTCTGCTTTTCTCAATTGTAAATGGGATGATACCAATCGCTGTAGAGCAAGCTTGTCTACACGGCCCACGGTCCCCATGTGGCCCATGACGGCTTTGAATGCGGCCCAACACAAATTTGTAAACTTTCTTAAAACATCACAAAGGTTATGTCCGGGACCCCCCGCCCCCCACCACATTTTTAGCTTATCCGCTATCATTAGCGTTAGTGTATTGTATGTGTGGCCCCAGGCAATTCTTCCAACGTGGCCCAGGGGAGACAAAATGTTGGAAAATGCTGCTGTAGAGCATTGTTGTAGTAATTACTCTCATTTGTTTAATTTCCTGAGTGCTCACCATAACGGGCACTGGGGGTCCAATGGGGATTGCGACAGACACGGTTCTTTCCTGACCTCAAGGAGTTTACGTTCTAGGATGGCAGGCAGAACAGAACCTCGATCAATTAAATGCGTTCACATGAGCAGAAGTAAAGTTTCTAGCATAGTGTCAGGCTGTAGTCAGGCTGTGATAAATTGTGCATATACATATTCTTTTTTTTTTTTTTTTGAAGTCAGGGAGTGTGATACCTCCAGCCTTCTTCTTTTTTTTTTTTTAAATCCAAGTGAAGTTTATTTCATTTTTTTGAGTTATATATATATACACACATACGCACACATATATATGTATATGTATATATGTATACACACACATATATACACACATATATATGTATACACACACACTTATATATACACACATATATATGTATACACACACACTTATATATACACACATATATATGTATACACACACACTTATATATACACACATATATATGTATACACACACACTTATATATACACACATATATATGTATACACACACACTTATATATACACACATATATATGTATACACACGCACACATACGCATTATTGTTAGACTTATTGGGGTGACATTAGTTAATAAGAATTACACAAGTTCCAGGTGTATAATTCTATAGTGCATCGTCTCTGTGTTGCATTATGTGCTCACCACCCAGTGCACATATTCTTATAAGAAAGGAAATGAGGCGCAGTGGCTAGTGCACTAGACTGAAGTCAGAAGATCAGATGGGAATTCTGACTTCTGCAACACACTCAATACAAGTGAACGTTTGGTAAATGCTAGATGACTTTCACATGATTAACACTGGTGCTTTCTAACTAGGTGCTGGAGGGGTGGGGCCTGGGAGGAATCTTTAAAGTGTTATGGAGTACACAATCCACAGGGCTCAGCTTCTGATTCCCTGATTTCTTTGGGTCTTTGTGGAGTCCTTGGGAGGAATTGCTTAATCTCTCTGAACCATGCTTCTTCACCCCAAAATTAGGGAGAGTAATAATGGTCCCCTACAGGGTGAGTGGTGATAATTAAAGGAGAGGGTATATATGAAAAGCTCTATGTAAATTATGTTATATATACGACTAACTAGTGAGGACATAAGATGTCCTGTTGATATCAGGACAGCTCCTGGTCAACTAGCATCTTCCTGAAGAGCAAAATGTTTGGTTTTCTAGTAGCAGCCTCTAAATTTGGTTATAAAGCCCTTTCCCTGGTCACCTAGCATGACACACCACCAGCCAAGACCTTCAAAATCCAGCTAGAAGTCATTTGTATTTATAGTTCAGGTGTCCTCCTCAAAACAAGTGATAACCCCCAACTGTCTTAAAATTCTCATTCTGAGGCTATAAAGTTATTCACTGAACTTTACAGGTCCTTGGAAATGAACCAGATTAGGTTCAAGAACACCCTAGCTTTTCTAGGGAAGGTCATACCCACGGCACCTCCCCTTCCTCACCTCACCTCTGCCCTGCCTCACCTATGCACATGTCTGACCTCTCTCTAGACCAGAAGCCCACCTGATGGCAGGCTCTAGCTTTTAGTCATCTTGGTTCCCTGGCAGCAGACACCAGGGCTGGCACGGCATGAGCTTTCAACAAATATTTGTTGAAAGAACAGATGAATTAAAAAAAGCTGCATGGAAGAGGTGTTATGTCAGTTGGCTCAACTCTATCTCAGTGCCATATTGTGCAAGACTTATTTGGTTAAATATATTCACACAGGGGCTCAGTCTCCTTTGTGCCTAACCTTATTAGAAACTCATCTTCTCCATCTCCAACTGAGAATGCTGTAAATTTGAAGTGTCTCGGGCCTCACACTCTCACATACATCTTCATTCATGCCAATGCCTGTGTCACACTCATTCTCTTTCTGTGATAGGGGAGTATGTGGACACATGAGGAAGAGGAAGAGGAAAAGGATAGGTTTGGCTATGGGTTAATTGTGCCCCAAAGTGTATATGGGAAAAAGCTGCCCCAGACTTCTCTCATTAAATGTTAATCCCCATTCGAGCCTGGATGAAGCCTGGGACCTATCATGGCTACGTTTTAATTTATCTTGACTTACTTTACAATCCTGTTCATTAAAATAGCTGGTAGGGAAAGCTATGCCTTTTCCCTAAAGGGAGAGGTGTATATAATTTTCCATAAAATTTCTTCAATTTGGAAAGATGCTCAAAATTGGTATGAGTGGAGGATAGAGGAGACCTCACCCAAGGATCTGTGCTTTCCTGCTAAGCATGAAACAGATGCAGGTGAAGCCTTTTTAAAATTCCACTGATGTGTGTACATGACCTTGAACCATGGGACCTCCTGAGAAGTCCTTTAATAAGTTTGTATTTAGCACTAAAACAGATGATAGGGAAAATTGTTCTATTTGCTTTGGACCTGAGGTTCTTAGAGTGACCTTAAGAAATTTTAATAGAGTATTAAATAATTTCAAATGATTCCTGCTAGGATTTCCTGTTTCATCACAGCTTGGGGAATTTCTCTGAAATTCTGGGACATTTTAAGTTTGAGCCATAATACACAGCATTTCAGGCAAAAATAAGAAATGTAGAATCATTGTTGGTGGCACACAAGTGTTAGCTCGTTAAATCCTCGCAACAGTCCTGTAGTGGTATTCTCACTCCTATATTGTAGATGAGGAAACAGCTTGGAGAGATTAAGTGGCTTGTTCTAAGGTATATAGTAAGATAGAATGACAGGTGAGTATGTTTGCTTTTTGGTTTGTGAACTGTGGGACCACGTTTAGGCAAAATCTCAGATGTAATCTGACATAGTTCTCTGAATGTCAATTATGTATTAGATCATTACCCCAGCTAAACTATAAGATCTCTGAAATTAGAGTCTGAATCTCCTTCCTCACCCTGACCCAGTGTTTACTACATTAAGAAGTTTTCCTTTTGTTTATTAGTCTGTTTATCTGTCTCTTGATCCTTCATCTATCTGCTTGCCCATCCAACAGCCTATCCACCCAACCATCTAATCATTAACTAGCTATCCAGCCACCAGGCCATCTACCTGCCCATTAATTCACTCATCCATCTATCTCTCCATTCATCCATCTCTCCATCCATTCATCTATCCATCCATCTCTTCATCCATCCATCCATCCATCCATCCATCCATCCATCTCTCCATCCATCCATCCATCCATCCATCAATCCAGCTCTCTCTCTCTCTCTCTCCATCCATCCATCCATCCATTCATGCCATTGGCTGCGTGACTTGGGCAAGTTATTTCATCTCTCTGTGCCTCAGCTTTCTCTTCTGCAAAATAGGGTACAGATATCACTATTTCAGGTTCATGGGAGGCTTAAACATAATATACCTAGTATTGTGCACTCTTTTATTGAGTAAATATTCAGTATGTGGAAACTATGTCATGCTATGTGCTAGCAAGGTCCAGGGGAAGGGAGGGTTTAAAGAACGAGGAGATGATGTGACTAAACTAGGTGCCTCTCAATAGCCAGAGTAGATTGGATCTGGAGCATAATCAGAAGAACAGGCTTTGTAGATACCTCATCCTCTGGGGAGAGGTATGCAGGCAGAATCCTGTGTAAGGGACAGGCCGAGATAATAAATCAATGCCTCAGTGTTCTCAGTGAGGCAGGACTCTGCTGATGAACAGATGTGAAAGTCTGAGAGAGCCCTTGGAGAATGAGAGCGAGAACTCACAAAGTGCAAGCAGCACTGCAGCTGGACTGGTCCAGGAGATGCTAAAGATCAGGAGCATGATGTATTTGGCTTAAGGTGCTCAGAAGCGCGGGGTAAGATCAGAGATGGTGAGTAGTTGCCATGATCCTGGTTTTTGTGTAGTGGATGTGGAAGAAAGGCACAGAGACAAGGGAGCTGTGAGGGGTGAAGGGAAAGAGCTGGGGTAAAGGACCATGGAGGAGGGGAAATGGAGGATGAGGGGGGCACGCCGGCAGAGAGCTGAGGTTGGACAGGAAGCGGTCTGATTCTGGCCAGGGGATTGCCTTTAAGAGGGTTTCGGGGTAAGAGAGAAAAAGAGGAGGATAACTTAGAGGAGCAGTTTCTGTGGTTAGAGCATGAGAAGGCACCACAGAAATGCAGACAGGAAAACAAGGGCCCGGAGAGAGGAAGTGCCTTGTCCTCTGCCACACAGTGACATGCATGTAAGAACTTGATGGCTGTCTGAGGAAGTATTCATGTAAGGGGCCAGCTAGACAAATGGCTAAAAATGGGGCCTCCCCACTCTCCTCCTCTGTGCCTGTCATGTGCTGTCTCCACAGTCTAGGCTCTCTTTCTCTGCTCTTCACAGATGCAACTCTACTTGTGTTGTGAGGTCTGATTCCAGTGCCCCACCTGGAAGGGACCTCCCTTCCTGTGCTCCCAGAGTACTTTATGTGGACCTTTCTCTATCAGGGTTATTAGTCTACTTGTGTTGCCCCCACGCCATCAGATTGACCTCTGAATGCACAGTGAGTCTTACTGCACGCATACGCTGCCAGCTTCCAGCACTATGGGTCAGGGTGCTCCACGTAATTGTCAGACGTTCTATGATTTTGCACAGGACAGAGGCTTAGATTCAGACAGGCTGGATGGATTTAAGAACCTGCCCTGCTACTTCCCAGTTATGCAAAACAAGTACTGCACACCTCTGAATTTTGCCTTTGTCATTTATAAAACAGCAGTAATGATAGCTATCTACCTGAATCTTAAAGTAGATTAAAAAATATATTGAGCACCTACTATGTGTTGGATACCCCTAGACTGGAGATTCAGAAATTATATCAAATTATTCCCATCCTTAAGCAACTCAAGTCTACCCATGTGTGAAGGAGCCCAAAGCCAGCCACCATGCCTGGCACACAGTAACCTCATTACAAGCTAACGTTCTTTCCCACAGGCCAGATCTCCCTATATTTTGAACAAATTGGTTTGAATATAGCACCCACTCTTTCTCCCTCCCTCTCTCACTAAATTGGGCAGATGGCTTTTTAGTCTCGGTGCAGGTTTCAGGAAGAAGCCAGATGGGGAGGAAGGTACAGGAAAGAAGCCTCCGACTTCCTCACAGTAATTAGTCTCCTTTTGACACAGAGGCCAAACCCAAGCCACTCTCCTGTGCTTTTCAACTCCCACCCCTATCACCCGAGAGTCAGAGCTGCTGCGAGCCATGGCTCTGTCCCACAGCCCGGGATAGCAGCCAGCTAATGAGCCTTGGAAACCACATGGCCTTTCACCTCACTCAAGGAGCTCGGAAAGCTTTCAAACCAAGCAGAAACGTGTGGATTCCACTATGTCGGTTCGTAGCAGTCTCCACAACTGGAATTTCAAGCTTTTTGAAGCACCTATCACAAAATGTAGTAGGCCACTATCCTAATTGGAGGGTATGGAGCTCGCTGATCAGAGGTGCTCAAACCAAGTTTGCAGGAGGCCTCCAAATAGGGTCTGACTTTGCTGAGTATAACAAGCAAGGCAAGGGCCAGTGAACACAGAAGCCAAAGAATGTGACTGCGATGTGTACTTTCAGCAAGACACAGAACACTCCTTAAAACCCACTGAAAGGGCCCAAGTGGGTGAACTGGTGAGGCAGTTGGTGTTAAATGCTCTTCCCAAAGACCTCCAGCCCTCACTTCCCTATGAAAGACTCACACCTCTCTACCCAGTCATGTACTCATCTACCTAACTCTCTCCTGGACACCTCCACCTAGACACTCTTCAGGCACCTCCAAATGCATGCCAATATTAGAGGAAGCTTTCTAAAACCAAACCTGACCATATCACATCTCTGCTTAAAACTTTTCAGTGGTTCCCACTGACAGATACAATCTAAGCTCCTTCAAGGCCATTCATACACCTGCCGACTTCCCCCACTTCTCCCTCCTCTCACTACTACCACAGATATCCTAAGTGAGGCCACTCTAAACTGCTAGTCCTTCCTAGAAAATGGAATAATCTGTCCCACCTTGGTTGCAAATCTTGGCTTCCACAGTGGGCTGCTGCAAGGTGCTTGCTTCTTCCTTCTATCTCTGCCAACTCAAATCCAACTTCCATCACCTACCTGAAATCCCACTTCCTCCAAGAAGCTGCCCTGATCACCCCAGAAAGCAATTACTCTTCTTCTTGAACCCTGGTAGTATTGCTAGGTACACCATTGGTCACAATCCAACTTACATGGTTCCCAGAAGTGGTACTTCATGAACCATCCCCGATGCAGACAGTATCAACATAAACCTTGCTAATAGCTAACGGCAGAGTTATGCAGGGGATAAATATAGGCTCTGGAGACAGAGAAGGCTGGATTTGAACCCTTGCTTCTCCGAAGTGCCTTGGGGCAAGTCACCCAAGCTCTCTGAACCTTAGTTTCCTGGGCATAATGCCGTCTGCAATGTCAGAGGTTTATGTATTTGTTGTTTGAATAAATCATGAAGCACATACATGAAGGAGCACTGTAAAATTTCCATTTGGAGAATAGTTATTATTTTAAAATTACAAGTCACCCAGCAGTTTGATTCAGGAAGACAAGCAGAGATGGTGTGGAAGATACCAGCCTGGGCATCTAAACAGAAACGCGATTCTGATGCCCTGTTTCAGGAGGGCTTATATTTGCATACTGAAGAGCTCCAATTCTGATAGAAAACGTTCCAGGGCTGTCGGGGGAAATTCTGCTAAATTACAAAGCTGCCAGCTCGTAGTTTATCAACCTTTAACTCTGGCAGTCTTTAATAGTATGCCTGTCTGGGCCCAATTTCCCAGGCTTTGATTAAATGTTAGGAACTGACCATCTCATTGTGTTTCAACCCCCACACTCGTTCCCAGACAACTGGTGGGCTCTTCTCTGCCTCCTTCCAACACCTCCTCTTACTTCTCTGCCTCCGTGCCAATCTCTCAGATATTTATTATTCTGAACTTTGATTTCAGGCTTGCACTTGCTGTTGGGAAGGGGTATAGAAAATGTCAAGTCTCAATGGATATGATTCCTCGGGTGAAATTCTAACCTCGCATTTCCCCTCCTGTAACATACCTATGCAGAAATAGCCCGGTCTGATCATTTCCTTTTGATGTTTAATTGGATGTCGGCACCGTGCTTTCTGGGCTGAGGAGCTAATGCTTCTCAGAGAGGCAACAGCTCCGGCTACACAAATGAGACTTGTGACAGGGGAAAATGCTCGATGCTGAATCTAATTTTCTCTCCCATCCATGAACATAAGACAATTTCTCTGGCATTAAAGCATCTCACTCAGTCTTTCTGTCATTAATAAGAATTAAATTCTGTTCCCTCAAATTTAAATGTAATTATATTTTGCCTCGTAAATAAAATTGAATTATCATTTTCAAAACTTAGCACTAATGCAACTGCTATGTTTAGAAGCTTTAATTTTTTTTTTAACCCTGTTGCTAGTTTCAGTTCATTTTTTAAAGGCATTGGCCTTACTTCACTGTCAATTGGGACTTTATTTGATAACAGAGCTTTTCTGCTCTTTATCCATCTAGTTATTATTGTTACTAATTAGGCTTTTCTTTTTGGTAGAGGAGAATAACAGAGAAGAAATTGGAAGCCCAGAGCATCTGAGCTTGAATTCTAGAAGGTCCCCCTAACTAAAGGCAGAACCTAGGTCAGGTTGAGCTGAGAGAGCTAAAGAAAGGGCCCGACACAGTCTGAAAGGGAAATCTACAAGACGTCCAGCGAGGTGGCACTCAGTGGGCTCCATGACTCGAACCCTGCCCAGCTTTCTGGCCTGACTGCCTCTACCTGCCTTCCTAGCTCCTGCTCACTAGTCAGACTGAGGTGGGACTTTACAAACAGATGACACTCCTGTACAGCAGTTCCCTCTGTCTGGACTGCTTCCCTCCTTGCCACCAGAGAGCCCTGGTCTGTTCCCTCTCGAGGTCTGGCTCACAAGTCCCCTCCCCACTCCCTGGGGAGGGCTTTCCCAGGCTTCTCTCTGAGCCCTCTCTTGGCCGAGCTCACGACTCCTGCCCCTGTGCTCGCAAACCGCACTGTATGCACGTCTGTCAGAGCTCTTATCGTGCCACGTGACCAGGTGTTGCTTCCTGCATGGGCTCTGGCTCTCAGATCCTTGGTGCCTGGCACATGGGGAGGTCAGAAAGGTTTAGGAGTACATGCAGTGGATGGCATACATGTTGGGGGCAGGTGCAGGTCTGCTGCTGTACTGGGGGCCCCTTCTGTGGAAGCTGTGCTCTGCTCTGGCCTGGAGCTCAGGAAGCTCACCGCCCTGAGAGGAGGCTCATTTAACGTGCTGTGGCCCTTGCACTGTTGTTTGGGGAAAAGGGCGCCAGCACTTAAGTGACTCTTCGTCTAGATGTGGTGACTAGCACTGAGGGCTGGGGCAGGGGTGGTGGAGAGTCTTAGAGACCACAAAGAAACCAAGCCTCTGAGAGAGAAAGCGAGTTGCTCAAGGTCACAGAGACTCAAATCCGGGTCTGGCTCCAAACCTTCGCTGCACAAACTGCCCCTAAACTTAAAATTCGTTAGAGTCTAAGGACTGCTTGGCTAATTTAGGTTTAATCATGAATCCTAAAAATATGCACTAATATTTTACTTATCGAATGCTTACTGAATGCTAGCCACCAGGGTGTACACATACATATTAAAGCTAATTTGAAAAACAACAAGGCAAGGCAGGCATCATTAGTCATATTCTCTGGGTAAGTTGAGTCGTGAAAAGAGTAAGTCTAGCTGGGTCCCACTCCAAATCCCATGCATTCTCACTGACTGTAGGTGCTACCTCCAACCCCATACCACTGAATCACTGACACATCCCCACCAATTATTTGAGGAGACTCGCTTGCAGTGAAATGATAAGAATCATAAACCACCAGCACGAGCATTTTATAGGCAGAATGTCTGCCATGTACTGCTTCTATGAGCCAGTGACCTAAAAGGACTAAAATGTAGTGAGAAGGCCCTCTTAAATAGAAGTCATTTATGGAAGACAAGACTGCAGAGAGCTCACAGGGCAGTGGAAATGAGGAATGAATTTATGAGGCTGAGGACAGAGGCTGTTGGGCTGGGGTGGGGGAGAAGGGAGACCTGAGGGGAAAACCAATGGAGGGCAACTGACGAGTCTAAGGGGTCACATTTAAAAGGATATCCTGGGAGAAGCCAGAGCCCGAGAAGCGCTTTAGAAGTCATTAGGTTCTGACAAAAAGGTAGGCTTTTCCAATTTTAAGGACCATCTCCCAAGAGGTTAAAATCCTCCTGTTTTCTGAGATAGCTCCAAGCCAAGAGGCTGAGGAGCCACGAGAGCACTCGGGGAGGGCTGGGGGAGTCCTCCTGCTCAGCAATGCTGCTAACGTGCTCACTGTATGCAAAGGCCGGGGGGGGGCATCCAGCCCAGCAGGGCCGCTGCCCCGGAAAGATGGCTTGGAGAGGCTGAGATGATGCCAGCTGTCGTCCGGGAGGGGTTCTGGCTGGCTGGCACTGCCCGTGACACTCACATGGCTTAGTTTAGGGAAGTGACAGAAAAGGAGCCCTGCCGTGTACTGGGCGGGGAGAGGGGTCCTGGGAGAAGAGATTGGACTGGTGTCTGGGGTCTTCCTGGGCAGAGCCTTAGCTGTAGCCCCTCCTTCCCTTAGACCTTCACTAGGTGACTCATTCGATCATCACTGAGAACCTAACGTGTGTCAGGCTCGGTCCGGGCGGTATCATACGCCCTGCCGTCGCGGAGTTCGGGGTTTGGCAGTGGACCGGCACGGTTGCAACACACGGCTCCGTGGACCCCAGAGCTGAGCGGGGGGTCTCGGAGCCCGACCTGCCATTCCCAACCAAGGGACGCTGGTGAGGAATTGAACTTGGCTGAGCTTCAGTGTCCTCAGCTGGACAACGGAGCTAGTGGCGCTTCTCTCTCAGGCTTCTGGGGAGCCTTCCCTCAGGTACCGGTTGTGAGTCACCTAGCTCAGTGCCGGGCACACGGCAGCACTAAGAAATAATGGCTCTTTGGTGAGGGCTCCATCCCGGGGTCTGCCAGGAAGAAAGACAAGATACTGGCAGGGAGACCCCTTCGGATGGCCACTACTGCCATCTCCACCCTCAAAGGACCGAGCGGTGAGGCCCCCCTGGGCCCAGAGTTGAGGACAGAGCTGTGCTGGGGCCCTATAACCTGTGCTCTTCTGGGGCACAGGAAATTGTTCCAACAATTATCTTGTGCGGTTCGTCAGGAAGGAAAACCACACTGACAAGGCTGATGTAAGGAGGGATTTCGGAGATGACACCAGAAGCAGGTTGCTAGGAACCCAGGGCCCTGAGCAAACACTTGTATCAAGTCTGACTATTGCCTCCACAGACCCAACCAAAGTGCCGGGGAGCTTGTCAGCTCGCGTGTCGTTACAGGCTGGTCGTTGAGTGCCGGGCACGCTGATCTCAGCTGCTTTCATGAGATCCCCTTCTCCATGCCAAACAGCCAGACACTCGTCTCAGGGAGGAGCTAGTCTTCCTTCCCAGGACGACTGGACAGTGGGGGCCCATCCTCGCCAACCCCACAACCCACAGCCAGTGCCGATGGTGCCAGAGTCACCGTGGATGTGTCTGCGGGCCTGCAGCTCCTAATGGGAAGGCTGTGTGTGTGTGTGTGTGTGTGTGTGTGTGTGTGCGTGCGCCAGCCCTGCCATGCCAGGAGCACGTAACACAAAGAACACGATGAATGCCACCACGTGCCATTTCACCTATATTTTCTCACTGAATCCCAAGAGTCCCACAGGTAGTCTCACTTAAAAGGAAATGGAGGGTCAGGGAGGCTAGGCAACTTGCTGAAGCCACTCAGGGCGCAGGGAGGAGGGCTTCTGAAACCCCGCCCAGTGCCGTTCCACTACCCTGCAGGTAGCTCCCTGAATGTGACGAGTCCCTCAGCTATAGTGGCACCCAGTCCATGAGGCTTCTCTTGCTTAGCTTCATGGCAAAAGCTCAACAGTGAGTTTCACTTCCACTCAGTGAAAGTGTCCTTGGAAGGGAGGTAGAAGGAAGACAGGAAGTGCTCACTCTAGGCACGCCTGCTCTATGTGCAGAAATAGGAGGGAGACCCCCCAAAACCCGGGCTATCTTCTGGAGGGCAGGCCCCTTGTAGTACAGGCCTCCCCACCAGGTGAGTGTTCTAGAAACCCATCTGTGTCAGTGTACCTGTTGCCACTGTTGGGCGAGGCTGCGTTCAGCTTCAGTGAATTTATTTTGGAGGCTTTCCACACGTTTGCCCATTTCATGATGGGTGATCACAGGAACAAGGTGCAGCATGACAAAGCACCTGCCCACACTGCGCTGCGTTCAGCAGTTTTTGACCCAAAACGGCATGGCCCCCGTGCCCCGCCTCCCTGTTCACACGATCTTACCCTGAGCGACCATTTTTTTGTTCCTCCAGATGAAAAAAGTCCTCAAAGGGAAATGTTTTGCCAATGTAGAAGAGGTGAAACAAAAAAAAAATGGCACAGGCAGCACTAAAAGGCATCAAAATCAACAAGTTCCAAAACTGTTTTGAGCCGTGGAAAAAGCATCTTGATAGGTGTATTGCATCAAACAAAGGGTACTTTGAAGGTGACTGAAGTTTGAACACGTGAGAATAAATACACAATTTTTTATAAATAAATTCCGGGTGTTTTGGGTCACCCCCTCATGATGATCACATGACTCTCTGAGGTGGGCACTATAGTTACCTCCATTTTTCAGGTAAGGAAACTAAAATCAAGAACCTGGCCAAGGTCATACGCTCAGGATGTGGCAGAACTGGGGCTGAGCCCAGGCAGGACTGCCTACACAGTACAGAGTGCAGAGAGAGCCGCTATGCAAGGGCTCTCAAGGGTCTTCAGGCTGGCTCCTGGAGGGCAGGTGACAGCTGAGGACACAGGCGGCAGTAGGGAGGCAGCACAGTGTGCTGGGAAGGGGGCTAGGCTGGGCCCTAGGCTGGGCTCGGACTCCCAGTACATCACACACACCAGCAAGTGGCGTGTGAATGGGGATAATGGCCACCTGTCAGGCGGCCTCATGGGCTGTTGTGTGTGTATGCAGGGGTGCATGTGAAATATCTTATAGGCGGTGAGGCACTTGACAAACACAAACACTAGTGCAGGGGGAGACAGGAATTCTGAAGCTGTCTTTGAAATTCCTGGCCTTGTTTTAATCAGTTATAGGTTAGCGATTTAAAAACTATAATCAATATTTATGAAAGGGCCTATCTCATGTTGCCTTTATCAAATGACTTCGTTAATGTTAAGAGCTCTCACCAATGGGTATTTTAATTATAATCATAACAACAGCTAGTATTTTCTGAGCCCAGATCATGGGCTAAGTAGTATGCTAAGTGGTTTTTTGCATTATCTTAATTAATTCTCCAAAAAATGACTCCAGAAGGTAGGTACTATTATTATCTCCATTTTACAGCTTGGAGAGATGAAGTGACTCACCCAAAGTTATTGTAACTGTAGAGAAATACTCCCTCCCAACATGGACGAGAGCCTAGTCTGGACCCCCACGCCCCCCACCCCGGCCCCCAACCCAGCCCCCACCTCAGCCGGAGTCACCTCCTGGTTCTTCTCCCTGAACCTCTGTCCTGGCCAACCCAGGCCCATGCATAGGAAACTGCTGTTGTTATGGAAATGCTGCTACACATTCCCCCACCTGCCTCCGAGCGGGCTCAGACTGCGGAAACAGCCCCTCTGAGCCCACGGGCGTAAAATAAACGACTTGAACTCGCAAGTGCTCCCAGTGCTGCTGGTCTTTCCGACAGGGGACCGGGCAGAGCCTCCCGCAGCATTCGGAAGGCAGAGCCTTTCTGCAACATAAGTAGTGAGCAGTGGGGCAACGTTTGAACCCCTGTCTGTGGAACTCAGGGACTCTTCTCATTACATTAGAGTTCCTTTGCTTTCACACATGAGGCCACATTCATGTTTGATACCAGTTATGGAGAGTGGTGTGCAGAACTGAGGAAGATGAGCCCTCCCAGGTCTATTCAAAGTCCTTTCCAAGGGTTCTGTTGTCTCCTCTTACAGGACCAACTAAAGGATACTTGGTGACCTCACCCAAAGTTATTCCTGCCTCTGTTGGAGGCTGTGGAGTCTCATCAGGGATTAACAATGCACAGACAGTTATACACCTATCATAAATTAGCTTCGTGGCCACATAATGAACAATATGATCCAGTGCCGTTTTAAGAGGACCATTTATTATATTGCTATAAACAGAGCTATGTAAAAAGAATTATTGCTAAGGCCCTGCGCATCTCTGTTTGCAATCATGTCGTTACATGAGCGTTGCAAACAAGGGTCAAAGTCCAATCTGGACAGCGGATTGAAATCAAGTCTCCATTCAAGGGGCAAAGGCAATTTGAAGTATTCCAAAGACACAAATGCTGCGTGGATCTCATTGCTGCCAAAGGCCTCAACCTTCCTTCCCGATCACAACCAGAACTGTTCATGTGCCACATAGTGAGCTATTCTGAGCTTCGCTTTGTTTAAAACAGTGGGTGTGATGGAAACTGCATTTAGGGTAACAAAAAAGGTAGCTGGAGGTGCTATCACTTTTTGGTTTCACGGGCAGGATCACCTCACATTTCCTGGGCCTAAGCTTCTTTATCAGTTGCTTCTTCTTCACGTATTTGTTATGTCCCCTGCCCTCTTCATAGCATGTAAGCTCACACAGGCAGATGCTTCCTTGTCGCCTTATCTCTTCCGATTGGAAAAGTGCCTAGCACACAGTAGGTGTTCAACAAGTATTCACTGAGGCAAGTATTACGTAAATTGGTACAAAAGGGCTGATGCTGCCTTTCTCACAGGCTTTTGTGTGTGTGTGAATTTGAATAGTGAACACTGCTTAAATGAGATATTAGAAGTGAGTATACCTATTACATACCAATAGTGTGCTAAGTGATTCATGTACGTGCTCACTTAATCCTCACCACGTCAGGGTCTATAAATCCTAAAATGCTTGTGAACAGAAGGGTGCTGGTATAATTATCCTGTGTTAACCTGGTAGTGAACCAAATACCGCAATCAAGAACACATTTGATTCTGTGTTCTTTTGTTCATTTTCTTGTTCATTCATTCATTCATTCATTCATTCATCTGTATGCACTGAGCAGCTGCTATGGGCCAGGCCTAGAATGGCAGGTAAATAAGACATGCTTGCTGTCTTCACGGATAGTCCTGCAGAGGGTCTGGTCAAAAGGGCAGGCGGGGGTCAGATGACACAGAACCCTAAACACTGAGCTTGGACTTCATGCTGATTAATGGGTGAAACCAAAGCTGCACCTCTGCACGCCTCCTCCAGGCACAGTGTTCCCTAGGGGCTGGCCTCTAGGAAGGGCCACCATAATGTGCGACGCGAGAGTTCAGTGAAACACATCTACCATTACAATGAACACGGTTCAGGGGCAGTCATTTGACCCTCAGGGCCACCACTATGAAAAAAATGATGTGAGGATATGACTTTGACTCGTGGGCCCATCTAAGAATACCTCTATCTAGAAGGCTAGATAGCGTTCAGGAAAAGAAGGAAAGCATTCAGAGACACGGGGACCCACGGACACATGACTGAGAAGGGGCGGGCTCCCCTTTGGGACTGAATGGGGAGCACATTGCAGCGAAGCCCCCTCCCCCAGCTGTGCTGTGCCCTCCTTCTCCCAACACTTACCGATGGAACAGTCGTGTCCAGTCCAGTTTGGGTCACAACTGCAAAGCCCGGTGTCTGGGAGGAAGGTTCCGTGGCCCGAACACTGATCCAAGCACGTGGCCCTGGGGCTCTCGCAGTTGGTGCCCCCCCAGCCGACAGAGCAGTGGCACTCGCCTCTCACGCAGACACCCCGGCCGGAGCACGTGGGGTCCATGCAGTCCACTGTGACATGGAAGAGAGGGAACACCGGTGAGTGTCCGACCAGCAAACTACTATACCTTGTAGTGGAGTGGAGGGGCTTCACACACGCCGGGAGGAGGACCCAGATTTCCTGTGGAGGGGCTGCTGTGTGTAATATAACAAACAACAGTAATTCTAGCAAATGGTAGACCGGCTCCTGACTCTACTCAGTGACTATTCGCCTCTCTTGGCTCCCATGACTGTAAAATGTGGATACAAATTCCTACCTCTTGGTTCGAGGGGTCGACAGAGTAAAAAATACAGATCAAGTGTTCACATACCCCTCCGTGCCTTCTTTGTCTGTAACAATTGCAACAACAGAGGACAAGACTTTGTTTCGTTCACTTCCGTATCTCTACCTCCTAGAACAGTACCCGGCATACAGGAGGCACTCAAAATACCACTGTGGGACAAATTACTATTGTTTATCACTTCATAATGCAGCTTGATGCATGTGGATATGGGGACTAAAACAGATTTCTTAATTTAAATGGGAATTTATTTTGCATTTAAGATCCATTAGATTTTATCATCTCCCCCAAATTCCTGTGATTGATCTAAACTTTGAAACCTCACTTTCCACACAAACATTGGTCTGGAAATGTTTCCAGGCAAACATTTCGATGACTATTCAAAATAATATGTGCTGGCTTTGCACAGCTTCTCCTCACGTGGTACGAGAGGTATATAGCTGTAGTTCAAGCAACCCCTGACGTGCTTTTAGGGTCCAAAGTCAGAGTGGTCTCAAGAGACCCCCAGAAAGAGGGAAAGGATGGTAATACTGTGGGTTACCTGCTCCCTGCTTGCACTACAGGAGTGCTTTACAACCCCATCAGGTTCAGTATTCTCCGTAAGTCAGTGAGGTAAGATGAGGAAACTGAGGCTCAGAGAGCTAAATAATAACTTAAGCCAGATCACACACCTGAACCCTGCCTGAAGGGAAGCTGAAGTCAGTCTGTCTAATTCTGGATCCAGTGACAGTTCTGTGAACCATGCTGATTTCCCTAAATCAAAGCCCTCGTTGTGGGGTTACACAGAATGAATTGAGACCTCCAATTTTCTGTAAAGCACTGCACCGGAAAAGCAGAAGAGGAGTACTGAGGGCTAACTCACCACGTGGCTCCAGGTCACATGGAAGTACAAAAGGCAGCAGAAAGAAGACAGACTTGGCAAAGGGGGTGGACCCATGTTCTCTACCCAACCAGAAAGTTAGATCAGTCTTGCATTTTAGGGACCTGCGGGATTCCGTTCACCTTGCAATTGTAAGGGGAGAGCGGGGTTCCTGTAAGAGACCCAACATGTAACTGCTGGGAAAATAGTGTTGATGGACCTGCAATGATGTAGTCAGTCTCCTCCTCCCAGGAGTTCGTGAGCAAGCCCTATGCTGCAGAGGAAAGAATGTAACATTTGATCTCTGAGATCCTAGGTTCAAGGGTCACAGGACAAAATGTACTGGTACAAGTCATGTACCTGCTCTGAGCTTCCATCCATAAAGCAGGTATGTTAAAACTATCTATTTCTCAGGTTGCTATGAGGACCAAATGACACTGAGGATGTGAAAGGGCTGTAGAAGCTATAAACTGGTGCACAGCAGTTATTTTTCTATCCTATCAGGACATTCAAGAGCATGACTTGGGCAAACTGTAGTCAGAGCTCATTTATAATTCAAGCATAGTTCTATTTTATTTATCTATTAAATTTTATAACCAATGTATTTGGCTTTTGCACAAAAGACTGGGAAGTCAGCTGGGTGTTTTAGAGTCCCAGACACAAATGGGCAGAGACTTTACAAATGTCAACATTCTGGGAACAGGCTATTTGTTTTGAGGGGCAGCTTATTAAGAAAGCTTTTTACTATTTAGGTTTTTAAAAAAATTCAACTTAATGACCTGCATGATGAACAATATCAGAGGTCAGGAGCAACCACCTGCTAGAAACATAATAATGATAACCCAACAGCAACAATAACAATTAATATCAATTTAGTGCCATATTTTGCTATTAAACCTTTTATATACATTATGTCATTTAAGCCTAACAGCAACCCTTTGAGGTAGGTACCATTATTATCCTTATTTTACAGATGAAGAAACTGAAGCACAGAGAGGTTAAATAACTTGTCCAAGATCACACAGTGGTAATTCAAATTTGAAGCAGTCTTTCCCAGTATAGATCTCTTGCTATTTCCTCTACGTATAAGCACTGACATGGTTAAAAATAGGAAAACAAAACAAAACAAGTAAAGAAATAGGACAAAGTGGGGAATTAATAAAGCCAAATGAAGACAAAGAATCTTTTCTCTTGTAGTCTCTGGACATCATTTAATAATGGTTCAAGCATGACCTGTTGGAGTGGCTGGTAATTAAAAATGATAAAAGTAATAATAGTGATACATTTTCATGATTTGCCTCAGATCTCACAAGGATTATTCTAGCCCAGTAGGCTACTGGGATAATTCCCTAGATTCAGAGAGTTTGCCAATTTGACAGGAAATGAGTCAGCAATTCCAACCCCCACCCCAGCCCCTAACGGTACTTCCCGCTCTGTGCACGCCTGACCCCATTTGGGCTGAAGCCGACTCTGAGGTGCCCTCGAGGTTGCATCTACACGTCTGCACCGTTAGCGAGCAAGCCCAGAGGGTACCGAGTGCAGCAAGGGGCCTTTGGCGTCACAGTCCTGCTCTTCCTCAGACACCGTCAATGTGATGGGGACCCAGGAACCAGTGGTGTGGATCCCACACTCTCAAAAGATGGTTGAGGCAGGGAAGGGTCAGAAGGAGCGATGAAAGGCTACTCCAGGCAATTCATTATCAAGGAGTCGCTTCTGAAGGTCACCTTGGCAAAGTGAGTGGGGAGCTGGCGGGAGGTTTTAGAGAGGACTGCATCTCCAGGGAAGCCGGCTCCAGCACACCCAAGGGGAACTGGTTGAGATTCTGCCTGGAGAACACTGTCTCTGCTGATCCTAAATTTAGGGCCAGTGACACTGCCAGAGATCCTACGTAGGCTGTGCACGTGCCCTCCCTTTCTGGGGCCTCTCGGGTGACGGCAGATCTAGGATGGGATTAAAGCGGTCTCTTTCCACCGAAGTGGGACAGTCTCCCACATTTCCTTCTCAGGGAACTGCGTAACATGGGGAGAGTCGGCTGGCCCGGGGAGGGAAGCTCTGTGCTCAAGGAGCCCTGGAGGTCGTGTGTAGACAGTCTAAGTTAGCTTTTCCTTAGAAGAAGTGCCAAACAGTGTTTTTTATGTTTTGTTTTGCTTTTTTTCCACCTCTGCAGAGTTTGCCATTCATGCCAAAATTTCTGGCAGAAGCTTAGCCCATTAATGAAATGATGAGGCCTGCATGGCCAGGCTATAAACACAACTCTCTCCCCAGAATGTTCCACGCTTCAGTGACCACACAAGCTATTAGACACCCTTCAGGACCGAAACACAGCGTCTCGCTTTTCAACGAAAAAGGCCTAAGTTGTTCTCCTCTGCCCCTCTCTGCCCTCCCCCCAACCCCCTCCAAGTGGCTCAGGCTTTAAAAAATATATAGGGCAATAAACTTCAGAAGAAGGGAGAGGGAGAGAGTTAAAAAAAAGCAAGCTTGTTAGCTGATGTTTTATAAACACAGTGAAACCCCTCAGAACAGAGTGGAGGGCGGGAGGGAGACAGGAGGGGGGAGGGCAAAGGCCCAAGAAACCCTCATTATAAACACGAGGGCTACGCCACAGTGCTCCATCAGAGAGAGCAGAAATAATAAGAGGAATCAGTACCAGATGGCCCTCCTCAGAAAAGCGAGCAAGGGTAAAAACATTTCTTTTCAAATAGATAATTAAATCAGAGCTAAACAAGTTTTCTCTCTCGCACTCGGGGTCACTGTCCAGTCCCCGCGGGTCTGGACGACTCCCCCTCCTTGGCCTGCACAACGTGGTGGGGTTGGGGGTGAGAGAGCCCCACTCCCCAGTTTCAAGAGGAATCTCATCTTTGTTTTTCTTTCCTTCTCAGGGTCTGTACCTCAAGTGGCCGGAATGAAAAGGGGCAGCAGACACAGGTCACCACGGTCAGGGTGGAAGAGCCGTGCTCCTCGTCCGAGGGGCTGGTGCGCCTCCTCTCTCAGACAGCCCAGCGCACTCGGCTTCGAGGCCACAGGTCTGAGTCAGGGCCTCCAGTCACACTTGGGTTTACAGACAGCCTGTCACCGAGAGACGGCGCTTTTCAGACACTAATCCCTTCCTGTCCCTCTCTGTTTTAAAATGGGCCCATTATAGTCTCTAATTTTTTTTTTTTTTTAAGAGAAAACGATGCCTTGAGAGGGGACAATCTGTTAACTCACAAATGAGCTCAGATGACTAGCTTTCCTTGGAGCCTTCCCCACCCACTGAAGAAGGTGCTAGGGCCCTAGACAGTGGACAATGGGCAGTGACGGCCATTGGCGTCATCCATCAGTGTCAAAGGCCAAGTCCATCCATTTCCAAAGGCCTTGGCTAAAGGAAGTGCAGTAGAAACAAGACGTGCTTCATTGTCCCCAGAATAGTACTGCACGAGCTAACGTTTGGGGAGCATTCACTACGTGTCAGACACGGGCGAAGTGTTTTATACCAGTCATTTACTCCGTCCTCACACGGCCCTCAGGGGAAAGCGTCCCCATTCCATACACAAGGGAACTGAGTGCGTGGCAGAGCCCGGACTAAGCCTCCATTCGACCCGTGCAGCCAAGAGGAAAGCGTGCTGGGAGGGAAGTGAGAAGGCCGGGCCCGAACCCCACCCTGCCATGCATGAGCTCTGTGAGCGCACGGGCCCACGGCCCTTCCCCGGGCCACGGTTCCTTCGTGTGTGAGACAGATTTACTCACCTCAAATGGTTAGGTTTCAGCAGCAGTCCACCTTCTAGCCTTGAGCTACGTTATGAAGGAGACAGACACACTTATGAACACCTAAGAGCACAAACATACGTGCACACACAGTGTGTAATAGAAGGCAGAGTCTGCAGGTCGGTGATGGTCTCATACTTCAGGCATCGGGAGCAGATGGCCTTAAAGGGGAGTAGAAACCTGGGCTCCGGAGACAGAAAGACTAGGCTTGAACCCAACTCTGCCATCTATTAGCTGTGTGACCCTGGCAAAGTCACTTGACTCTTTGAGTCTCAGTTTCTTCAACTATAAAATGAATATAATTATCCCTCTCCTTCGGGATTTGAAGTTAATTGACACAAGGCTTCTAGCACAGAGCCGTGTATACAGCAAGTGCTCAATACACACTTCTCTTCCCGTGTATACAGCAAGTGCTCAATACACACTTCTCTTCCCTTCACTGATTAGGACCCTAACTTGCCTGCCCTGCTCTTTTAGGTTAATTACTGTTGCTCATTGGGCTCAGGTGGTGGGGGTCACAGGGTGGCTCAGGAGCTTCCTCTGCTCCCTGGATGTTCTCTTGGCCTCTGACTGAAAGCAAGGTACTGGGGCTGCCTGCACACATGCCTTACCTTCCTCGCAGTTCTCGCCCTTGTAGCCAGGGTTGCAGATGCAGGTGCCCATGATGCAGGTGCCATGGTTGCTGCAGGCCACGTCGATGCACTGGTTGGTGGGCACGTCACACTCGGCACCCTTCCAGCCGCTGTGGCACAGGCACCTGCCCTTCATGTACTGGCCGTTCCCACTACAGAGCACAGGGCAGGAGGCTGGAGGGACAGCACGGGAAGCCTGGCATGAGTCAATGTCCAGCGTACCCCACCAGCCTTTGTCCCTTTCTCCCTTTGGCCTGCTGGCTGGATCAGGGGGCTCAAGTGCTTCGCCTCAATTCCTATGTGTGCTTCTCTTGTTTTATTTCATTGCAGTTTATACACATCTGGAATTATAGGTGAAGGTGTATAGCACAGGGCCCAGTGCACATGGTGCCCACATCCCCTTTATACTAGTGCAGCATCGTGGGCACCAGGACCCTTAGACAGGAAGCTTCAATCTGCTCCTCGGGCTCACAAAAATGACAGCGACTGGGCCTCCTGCTTGCCCTGAATTCCTCCTGCAGTGCTCTCCTTCTAATGGCTCTCCATGCTGCTCCCCACACCTCATCTGCAGCACCATGCACTGCTGCCTTTCACCCAGCAAATCTCAGTCTTCCCTGCCTGTCAGGACTCCTCTTACACCCCATATACCACTGCCCCCATAAGAGAGCAGTTGAGCCCAACTTAGCTCTTTAAAGTATGATGTTGCCATTCTGCCTTTTAGTGTAAAGGGTTTTCTGACCACCTGATCGAAGGACACTATATAAAAATAAACGATATTGCATTGTGCTGTAAGCACCTACCAGCTTTATTGAGATTCAATAAGGCTGTTTTATACAGGACTCTTAACTTTAAGTGCATATGGGACGAGGCGGTAATTCTTGTTAGAAGGAACGACTCCTCTCTTCTCTGCGTCACCTTACCCTGCTCACCACCTGGCATCTTTTCTTTTTAAAGCACTCAGCAGGTAATCACTGTGTTTCCTCTGGGCTGCCGGCCCTGCTGCCTCAAATGGAGTCTATTTCATGTTAGAAAGAATAAGTAGAACCCCCAAAGCAGTATCACATCACTGTATCTGGGGGGTGCTGTTTCCTCAGCCTGGAAAGCCATCCCTGTCTCACCAACGAACCGCCACTCAAGTGTCAGGTCTCAGCTTCAATGTCACCTTATCTGGGAATTCTTGCCTGGTCCTCATCTCATTCAAGCCAAGACAGCTGCTCTCTTTTACGCCGATAGGAGCTCCCTGCACGTGACCACGCGATGTTGCACTTAGTAGTAACTGCTTTGTAATCGTCTATTTTGTCTGTCTCGCAGGTTGAGAGCTCCTGGGCTTGGCTCTTGCTCAGTATTGTCACATCAGTGTCTAGTACAGAACCAAGCACTGAAGGGCACTAAGCAAATGCCTACCGAATGAGTAAAGAGGTGGAAAAACCAAAAAGGGGCCATTTCAGCTTCCCCAAAGGGAGAGCCAAATTCTCAGGACTGCAGATCTGCTTTGGCATTTTCCTTGGTCATTCTTCCAGTGCAGAAATGCAGGCCAAATGCATAGGGTAGACCATGGCCAGCCTTTAACCTCCCACAACAGTGGTTAAGTTATCATTAGCACTGTATGCGCCCAGATCAGAAGCAACATTAGGATCCTGCGTGGAGAAGAGCAGTCTAGACAGCAGTGATGGAGTAGCAGGCAGGCTTCCCTCTGCAAGGCCAGGCAGAAACCATGCTAGCTGAAGATGAACTCCAAAGCCGCTTGGCAAAGGCTGATCACACCTCTGCCCCCACCACAGGGCACCAAGTTCACCGTGGCTGCCCCTGTAAAGGCCCTTCCTTCCCGCCCTCCCCAGTCATGCACACGGGGGTCCCAGTAGCTGGTGAGCCTGTGGCTCTGCCTGCAGACCTCTCTGCCAGGGCTCCGGAGGAATGGCCCCTGGGAGCCCTGTTCTCGAGAGCCAGGAGGTGGACCAGCGTTTTGCACTTGCTGTGAGCCGTGAAACCGCAGCTGCCCCGGGGCTGGGGAGTGGGAACCACCGGCCCACACTCGGAGCTCTCACCTCTGCCGCAGTCAGGGCCCAGGAAGCCCAGGAAGCAGTGGCAGGTCCCTGAGATGCAGTCGCCGTTGCCATAGCAATTGCTGGGACAGTTATCCACTGATTCTGAGGGGAGAGAAGAGGGGGGAGCTGAAAACAGAAACTTCTTTACCCCAAAAGAGGGCCTAGGAATCAAGCCTCAAATGAGGACCCACATATTTGAGCTCGTCTGGACCAGTCACTGAAAGGAACCAACGGAGTTAAAAATCACATTCTTTTTCATCTTACTGAGGTACATCTCCACTGATGTAAGAGACGTGTTCTGGGAAATGTCTGCCCGGACCGATGTTTTAGAAATCAAATTTGTATCAACAAATACATTAGAAAATTTTCAGCTAAAAACATTGGGAAGAAACTGTTTAACCTGTTCGCAGTGGTTATCTTTGGATGCTGGGTTACTGGAAGATTCTTATGGTCAGTTTTACACTTTCCTGTGTTTTACAATTTTTTCCCTGTGTTTTACATTTTTCTTATAATGGACTGCTATTCCACAAATTTGTTTTTTAAAACCACTGGGCATTTATAAATCTGTCTTTCCCCACTTCTGATTTTCCATCTCAGTCCAGGTCCTCACCATCTCACCAGGCTAACAAACAGCCCCATGGCCAACCCTTCAAAGTCTTCTCCTGCTCGCCCCCCACCCTGACGTCTCTGAAAGAAATCTGCTCCTGTCATCCCCCTACTTAAAACCCTTCCACGGCTCTCCATTTGCCAGGATTAAAAAACCCAAGCTCTTTAAAAAGGTGTAGGAGTTTGCTTTCACATTCCCTTTGGCCTACCGGCATCTGCTATCATGCCCACCGTTGTAAGAATGTTCTTTTCTCTAACTCCCTAATATGCTGGTTTTGTCTGTGTGACCTGTAATGAAATATGGAATTAATTTCAGAAAGATTTTCTGAAAGTTAGTCCATGTTTTGTAGCTCCTGTAAGTAAACCCATTAGCTAGAAAATTGGTTTATTTGGAACAGCCCACTTCTCAATAATACTGGATGTGGAATAAAGAAAAGAAACCACTATATAGTGAATGCTTTCTTTGAGCCATACATTTCCGCAAAATTTATCTCATTTCACTGTCACCAAATCTGTAAGAATATATTGTTATTCTTATTATACAAAGAAAAGAAAGAAAGAGGAAGGAAGGAAGGAAAGGAGGCAGGGAGGAGGGAGGGAGGAGAGGAGATGGATAGGTGGCAGAGAGAGATGAAGTGACTTGCTAAGGGCCACACAGACACTATGTCACGTAGGCAGGCTTTGAACCCAGGCCTTTGTACTCCAAGCTGGCCTTCAATGATATTATGCTCTCTGGGCCCTAAAGGAACTTATTCCTTATCAGAAGCCAGGAGAATGAGAGGTGACAGACCTGTGAGACAGAGAGGCCTGTCCTGAAAAAAGCAGAGGACCCAGTTGGAAGATACAGAATCCTAGAACTTTCTAAGCCTGAAGGGACCCAAGAGACCATCTAGCCCAATGTCTTCATTTAATAGAGCAGGAAACGGGAGGCATAAAGGGCAGTGACTCACCCAAGGTCTCAGTGAGTCAGCAGAGTCCAAGTAGAGGAAAAGGTTAGTAAAGTGGGACAGAGCTAAGGATTCAACCTGCTGTCTGAGCTCACACCTACGAGTCACGAAGCCAAGACTAAATGAGATAGTACCATATAAGACACGAGTCTCATCCACAGGGAATTTACATCCTAACTGGGAGAACGAGATAGCTGTCACCCGCGCAGCAGCTAGGGTGTAGACAAAGCTCTGCCTAGAGGTAAAGAGAACTAACTGGTTTGGGGTCCACTCTTCTAGGACCATGCTGGGGACTTAAAGCAACTTCCAGCCCGTGTTTGGGTCTCACCTTCCTCACACGGGAAATGAAGGTGATGGTAGACATGACCCTAGGACTACTTCCTGTTCTAAAAGTCTATGAGTCTATAATTAAGAGAGCAACTGTGCATATAAGGCATCCGGACAAGGGCCTTACACGCAGCAAAGCCCTTAGGGCCCCTGCAGAGACAGCTGATACGGGGCAGAGGCAGCAGGGGGAAGATGTCACGGAGGAGGTGGGCTGGAAGAATGCCTTGGGTATGGATACAGGAGGGACACGCTGAGGACACGGCGAGGACTTCATAGCATGGTGCACTGGCCAGGGATGTCCTTCCCCAGTTGTCTGCCATTATCAAGCTGGAAATGACTTAAGAAGTCTGGAAAAAGGGTTCAAATGTGTGGTTCCTTTTGTGAGGGGTGGGAAATCCCACCGACGCCACGTCGTTGTGTTAACGTGGGCAGTGTTTTACGTGATCAGAGCTAAGCACACGAGGGTCTAATCCAGCGTGTGCTCTCAGGACCACGTGGGCCGGGTCTGGGCAGGGCCCTGAGCAGCTCTGCTCTCCATTAGCTTTGCCATGTTCCCAATACCTTTAAGTTAGAAGAAGCTTCCTAAACACTTTTTTAAAAAATAGAGAGTGACTTAGGAAATTTCATTTTAATAGTCTTTTAAATATAAAAAGTCTGCATACAATTTAAGGCACGATTACGTTCACTTTCAGCTGCTGGCTAGTGGTACAACGAGGGTGTGGGTGCCATCTGCATACCGCAGGCCGGAGAGGCCTGGCCTGACCTCCAGGGCTCGTGCTGCTTCTGAATGGCGTGGGGCCTTGGCCCTGTCACTTCATCTGTTTCCTTATCCCTGCACTTGCTCCTCCCATAACTCCCTTCTCAGGGACTCCTGTCCCTGCCTTCAAATCCCCCTCAAATGTCACCGCTTCGGACAAGCCTTCCTGATTCCTTAAACAGGCTCAGTTACTCCAGGACTCTCTTTCCTTCACGCCTATTAAAGCACAAGATACTCTCCACTGTTGTCTCTGAGCTCCCTGGGGGCAGAAGTTGGGTTCATTCATTTCTGTATTTGCCCTGGTATCCAGTCCACAGAAGGTCTTACAAAACATTTGTTGCTATCACTGAAAGAATTCAACTAGGTGATCTCGGACATTTCTCCCAGATCTAAAGTTCTATGGTGGAGTCCTTCTCAAAACCAGCGGTGTAAAATTATCTCCTAATAAAATTACTATAATTACCAGTCGCATTTTTAACAGGGTCAATTGCAGATAAGCCTGACACACTTGCTAGATTTTGATTTATGAAGTCTGCAAGATACAAACCTGTTAATCACCTACCAAAAAGCCTTTAAAGTGAAACAGTGAGGAAAGTGTGTTTTCTGTGATGGAATATAATGTTGGTTGCTAAATCTGACAGCTTAGGAGGCTGTTTGCTCCACACTTGCCCCAGGCTGTTGGTTTCAGAGAAGGCAGAAGTTTTAGGAGACTTGGAATAACTTTGCGATAGCAACAAAGTAGAAGGTAGACATTTGGAGGAATTTTTTTTCTTTACATGAAATGTTGGTGTATATAGTTTTTCTTCTACTTGGAAAGATTTCAACTACTTGAGGTCCACCTGGGATCCTACAAATAATGAGTCCCCACTGACCAGATATCTCTATGCTAAATGTTAGTGTAGAAGTGATACTCACTGACTTGGGAGAAGTGTGAAACTTTATTGAATAAATATGTTATTAATATGTTTACAATTAGTGTTTGGTGAATTTCTTCCCTCTATAGTTCTTTTCTGCTCTGCCCACATTTAAACTGCAGCTGCCTTCATTTTGTAGAAGGTGTACCATTAGATCTGCTCAGACCTAAATTAAAAATTCAGCTGCCTATGAATAACTGAGTTTCATAATGGGGTGTGCATTATACTGGAAAACAGGGACCTTTCCCCCTAGCTTTCATTTTTCTATCACAGCAGTGGGTCCTGCTAGGAAATCTGATTTTAAGGAACTTATTTTTCCTTCCATCAATATTGGAATGCTAAGTTTAAATGTTTCCTGAGCTCATTCTCTGGACATGTGTTGTGAGTGGGTGTGCTCGCTGGATGCTAAGCAAAATATTGCTTGAAATACAAAGGGGCATCTGCAGAAGGGAGGAAACAACCATGCTCCTCCCTGGAGGAATCGCGGGAGACAGGAAACCACAGAGGCTGTGGTGGACCCACTGCAGTGCCTCCTTTGGTCTGCTCACTACCCTCTCCCAGAAACAAATCGGTAGCATCTCCTTGTCCAGGTGAAAGGATCCCAGTTGACAAAGATGCCCGCCTGAGTGCAGGGTTGATGCCCAGAAAAGCCCTGTCTTAATGTGCCACCTTCTGCTTTTCTGATTTCAGATCCCGAAGCCCCATTCTGTGGGAAACGAGGAGACCACAAAGGAAAGCCCCACCTGGAGGAGGACAGTGGGGCAGCCTAAATACCTGCTGGCCTCCTGTTTCACAGAGGCAGTTACACTAGAGGAGGAAAGGAGGCTCCTCTCCATCAGCTCCCCAAGACACAGCCCGCGTGCCTCATGCCCTGGCTGAGCAGGCACACTCTGTGGTCGTGCGAGTCTGATGTTGGGTTTCAGCAGCAAAGACAGAGGGGACCAGCTGTGAGGACAGTCGGAGCTCACCAACCAGCCTCCGTGTCTCTTCTGCTCACCCAGCCCTTATCCCTCCCTCCAGCTCCTCCTCTATGTCTCGTTCCCCCATGACGTGTCCCAGCTAACTGCAGCTTGTGTTTGCTACCTGCAATTTCTTCCTCTGCTTTTCTCCCATCTCTCCTTAAGTTGGAAAAGTGGATGTTGGCAACTTTTGGGGAGTGCTTGGTTGAGGGACCAAGGTCTAGCTATTGCCCAACAGACCTACTTTCTGATGCCTCCTTTTGGCTTCTCTAGAGGATGGATGCCAATGCTTCAGGCAAAAGGAAGGAACGTAGCCCTCTGGGATAGCCAACTAGATGACTAGAGGCATCACTCTACCTGCAGCTAGTGATATTTATACTTTAGGTTACATCTACGAGGGGGGACCCAAGAAAACCTGGAATCTATTTATAAAAAATTGTGTATTTATTCTCACATGTTTAAACTCCAGTCACCTTCAAAGTACTCTCTGTTTGATGCCATACACCTGTCAAGAGGCTTTTCCACTATTCAAAACAGGTTAAGAACTTGGTGGTTTTGATGCCTCTCAGTGCTTCTGTCATTCTTTTGTTTCGCCTCTTCCACATAGGCATAACATTTCCCTTTGAGGACTTTTTTCACCCGGAGAAACCAAAACAAGTTGCTTGGGATGAGATCAGGTGACTACGAAGGGTGAGGCATGGAGGTCATGCTGTTTAGGGTAAAAAACTACTGAACACTCAGCGAGGTGTGGACAGGTGCTTTGTCATGCTGCATGTTGTTTGTGTCAATCACCCATCAGGAAATGGGCAAATGTGTTGAAAGCATCTCCAAAATAATTCACTGAAGCTGAATGCAGCCTCTCACAACAAGGCCAGCTGGTACACGGATGTAGATGGGTTCCTAGAGCACTCACCAAGCAGGGGAAGCCTGTACTACAAGGGGCCCACCCTCCAGAAGATAAGGTTTTTGGGTGTCTCCCCTTGTATTACATCCTCTTTGATCCTGGAAGGGCACTGAGTTTATTATGGACAGCTAAACGCAGAGAGGGATAAAACTAGATAGCATTGTTGGGATTTAATTCTACAGCAACTTCCCTCAAGGTTGAGTGAAGACTAGCAGAGACTGTCTCATTCCCTCCAATGGAACTGCGAAAGGCGTGTTAAATATTCCAATTCATTCCTTACCATCATTATGAGAAACAGGTACCTTCACCACCATTTTACAGTCTCAGATGGACACTTTCTCAAGTTTACAGCTCTAAGAGCGAGTCTGGTAGTGAACCCAGTTCTATCTGAAGCCAAAGTTTGTGGAGAATGGCTTGGATCAAAGGCTGGGCGCAGGAAACAGGATTCCTTTTGCTAACTAGGTGCCCATTGGACAAGTCGTCATTCTAGTCATCAGTTTCCTCACCTGTGTGATGGGTTGATAACAACATGCACCAAGGATTACTTTGAAGAGCCAGTAGTGCAGCGCTGTCATATACAGAGGTTTGCTCAGGACGTGGCAGAGTTGGTATTTTGGTTTTAGGAAAGGGTCACACATACCTTCCATTTGTGAACCAAAACAACATACTAACTTGGTCTACTGAATCCAAATCAGGCAACACGGGTTATTGTGGATAAACACACACATACACACACACACACACACACACACAGAGAGAGAGAGAGAGAGAGAGAGAGAGAGAGAGAGAGAGAGAGAAATCCCGCACAGTCGAAATGGGAGAACAGACAAGAACGGTGCTGAATGTGAAGAAGGCAGGGTGTTTGGGTCAATGCCCTCCTGGGGAAAAGCACTGTCAAAGCAAATTAAACCTGTTATCTCCCAGAAGCCCAAACACAGGCAGACTCATGCCAACATGTGAAAGAACTTTTTTCCCTGTGCACTCGAGATTGGCACTGGGCAGGTGCCAGGTGCTGGAAAGCTGTTCCGTGGCCCGGGAGGTGTCACTCCCTGTAGGTGCCCCAGCTTTCTCTGCAGATGATGGAATTCAAAGGCCTTCAGTCTGCAATAGTCTAGGTCAATGCAATGACAAAAATTTGACAAAGCCTCTGACAGCCTGGGCTTGAAGCCAGTTCTGCACTGGCATTTGAACTGGGAGATCTGTTTTCAATCATCCCCAGAAGTCTACCAACTACTATTAAGAGCAGCTCTGGGGAGGGGTCTAGGGAAAAGATTGCTCCCTCGATTATGTTCAGTCTTGGTTCTTTGTTCATAATTTATTTGGGGGCAAACCGAATACCACCGGTGAGACTGCCTGCTCCTTGAAGACAAGCAACATGGTGGTTCTCCGAAGAGTCAGGCGAGTGCTACACATTAAGCACGTCCTCAGCAATATCTGTTGTTGAGAAACTCAGTAGGAATAAAGGGGGAAGGGAAATGGAGGATAGAGGTCAGGGCAGCAAGCATGACACGACAGGCAGATTCAAGTGGACAGCTGGCGGTCAACGAGGCTATTGTTTCTTTGTCCTGTGTTTTCAGATGTGCCACGTCGGGAGTGCAGGGAGTGACAGGAGGGTAAATTGTGTGTTGTACTCTCAGGCGATATTTGTAGTTCCCATCTGGGAGCCACACTTAGGAGACTGATAAGATAAACTGAAACATGTTCATGAGAGAGCAAGGATAAGAGAACTTGAAACATATTTCAAGTAAAGAATTCTTGAAGGAATTGGGAATTCGGCTTACTAAGGGAGTATGACCTCTGTTTTAAAATATCTGAAGGGCTGATAATGTGAATTAAGCATTAGACTTTTGTTCTGTGGCCCTAATAAGTTGACCTTGGTCCAACGAGTAAGAACTAGAGTCCTGGGGAAATGGACTTGGTTCAAAAACAGAAAGAATTTCATAAGAGTTAGAGCAGCATACCACTTACTATATGGGCTATGTTGTTGATGTGTATATATGTGCCCAAATATTATAAACTTCTCAGAGGCTGGAAATGTATTATTCATCTCTGAATCTTCTGTAAATAGTATCATCCTTCACCCAAAGCAGGTATTAAATGAATGTTTGTTGGATGAATAACTAAATGAATGGACTAGGTAACCTATAAGGTCACTGGATGTATTCAAGGAGAGAGAGCAATAATGACTGGCAGGGATATTGCAGAGGGATTAAAGGTAAGTTGCATGGTATCTTTAAAACCTGAAGTTTTATGATTCTGTGAGTCATTCAGCAAGGTTGTCCAACCTGTGGCCTGCAGGTCTCATGTGACCCAGGACACCTTTGAATGCGGCCCAACACAAATTCGCAAACTTTCTTAAAACATTACAAAAATTATGCACGGACCTTTTGTTTTAGCTCATCAGCTATCATTAGTGTTAATGTATTTTATGTGAGTCCCAAGACAATTCTTCTTCTTCCCATGTGGCTCAGGAAAGCCAAAAGGTTGGACACCTCTAAGGGAATATGCCTGAAGTGTATTAGGAAACTTGGGTTCTAGTCCTACTTCTGCCACCAGCTTGTTAGGTGACCTTGGCCTAGTCCCTTTCTCTCAGGGACTTTGTTTTCATTTACAAAATTCATTAAATTTATTCAGCAAGTATTTACTGAGCGTATTCTCTGGCTTAGGAAGTGTTCCAGTTAAGTGGATGGATTAAGTGCTCTTTCAGATCTAATATCTGGTGACCTAATGAATCAAGCCAAATTGTCAGTACTTAGAAAACTACACAAACAAATAAAAAAGCTTAAATTATCATCACGTTTAGGGCTTGAGGGAGAAGAAGGAAGTTTGCTGTTTAAGGGCAGACCCCAATTTTTCAAAATCTTCCTGCTGTCTTCTCAGATAACTGGCATCATATTATCCTGTGAGATGGGTCTCTAGCAAGTCACCAAGGTCAAGTGTGTAGTGATGGGCTAGAGAGCAGGTGGCTCACTGTCTGCCTCTAGCTAAGAGCTCCCACATCTTTTCCCAGGGCTGCTGGCAGCAGTTGGTTCTGATTCTGCTGCCTTTCCTGGAGAATGCTGCACGTGCACGTCTCCTCCCGGGCCCTACAAGCACACAGCAGAGAGGCCACTGAGACACACGCATCAAATGCTGATGAGACTGACAGGTGCCATGCTGTTCAAGAGTGTAAGGGCCTTCAAAGGAGAGGTGCAGGCCACATGTTTGGAGATGCTTTTCCTTCCCCTATGGATTTATCAAACCTTCACCCGCTGGTCCTTGTGAGGAGCACTGCTCTGCTCCCAGTTCCTGCCTACGCAACATGCACTGGTAGACCAGATGATGCTACTTCTTCACTGGCCCCAGCATATTGGACAGGGATGAGCACCTGACGCAAGAAGGCTCGATTCATAGGCTGAGGGACTGGTGCTCTAGGACGTGGCTCAAGGGCTGTGGGCCAGTCAGTCCCACTTTCTCCTATTTGAACTGAAATGCACCCAGGGAATGTGGTAGTCGGTGCTGAGAGCATGAGAGTGGAAGGCAAAAGAGATGATGGAAACAGAAGGGCTGGTAAGGTGATTCCGGTCAGGCAGGAGCCAAAGTTTGGGGAACGCAGTCTGGAGTAAGCAGAGGATGCTAGCCTACCAACCAGGAGTGGTGAATGTGGCTGAAGCTGAGAGTGTCAGGGACACCACAGGCAAGAGGCCACACAGCCCATGAGAACACGAGGATGAACAGGCTCCCAGGAGCTGCCTGGACTCCCAGAGCCTTTTCAGGGCCCGTGTTAGTCCCAAACCACGGGAATCTTTCGGAAACTATTCATCGCCAAACCTGCCTTTCCTTGAGGTTGCCTGAGTGTGTTTTTGCTCCTTGCAGGAGAAAGAGCCCTCACACATTCACTCACCTTGGACCTTATCAGGCTCTACCTGGTAGTGCAGGACTTAATGTTTTTTAAAGCAATTCTCTATATACTTTTATTTGATCCTTACAACAGCTCTGTATGTAGGAAGGGAAGCTATGTATTATACCTTATTTTGCTGATGAGGACACGAACGCACAGAGAACTTCCTCAGGGTCACGCAGCTAATAAGTGACAGGGCTAGTGTGAAAATCTGGATTTCTGCTCCCACCTGATCTGGGAGCTCTTCCACTGCCAGTCCAGTAGCAACATATGCTGACCCCAGTTATAGAGTAAGGACGACACCGAGGATCCTGCCAGAAATTCCAAATTGTACCTATTTGGGTTTTTAATTGAAATTTTGGCTTTAAAACACCTACTAGCATTCAAGAATCAAAATGCAGTCTGGCCACTCACAGCCGTATCATACTTGGACAATAATATTGATCTGTTTACTCATTATCATTCATTCATCCAGACGAGTCTCTGTTGACTCCACTGTGCTATGCCACCAAGAGGACCCAAAGGGTGGTCTTTGATCTTAAGCAATAAAAAGACTTTAGGCTTTAGAATCAGGCAGATCTGGGTCTAAATTTCAACTCTTTTAAAGGTGAAATTTTACAGTAAGTAACTATAACGGAGGTCTCAGTTTACTTATCTTTGAAAAGAGAAAACAACCTGTCATATATCTGTGTTGTGAAGAGTAAATCAAACCACTATATATGTATGTGTATGTGTGTGTGTATGTGTGTGTGTGTATATATGTATAGACATACACCTGGTACATAGAAAGTGCTCAGGAAATGCTTCCTTCCTATCCCTAGTGTAGGTTCAGTGATTATTGAATTTTAGTCAGGTGTCAGTCCCCCGCAGGGCTTGTTAAAACATGGATTGCTAGGCCCCACACCCAGAGTTTCTGATTTAATAGGTCTGGGGTAGGGTCCTAGGTGATGCTAATGCCCTTGCTCTGGGTACCACTTTGAGACCTGTGGTCTGGAAGAAAGGCTGAGACTTTACACACAGGTCTACCAAAACAAGTTAGGGAGGACAGAAAGATCTAAACTGTGCAAGAATACAAAAAACTTGTGGACCAGTTCCAAAGAGGAGGGCTTAGTCCTCCAGGAGGTGGCATTTCAATAGCTCTTAAAGAATAGGCAGCCTTTTGAAATGCAAAGCAATTCTGGGCAAGATGGGGGTCCAATGAGCCAGATCCAGAATAATCGTCTTTGTGCTCCCACGCAGTGACCTGCTGATCATCATGCCAACTTCATGTCAAGTCTGTCTTCAGAACAAATTACTTAAGAAATCAGTTTTTTAAAAGCTCAACTCAGCTGCTGGGTAGAGTTCCATCTAATGAGCATCACTTTGTGCTGAATTGTTCTGTGATGACAGACAATGGAGGAGCAGAAACAGGCTCTGAGGAGGTGGGGTGGGGTGGGGGAACTGCTAATTATTCTCCAATCATTTATCAGGGCTTGTCACCAAGCTCGATGCTGCTTACAAACCCTCTCCCCTTCATGTCAGCACACGGGTCTGAAAATACACAGAACTGTGTAAAGATGACCTAGATACTTGTGGGTTAAAACTCCCATGCGGGCCTGGACGTCACTTGGACAATGGAAACGTCTGGTCTGTGTTAGCTCTGCCCTGAACCGCTGCGTCAGCATTCTGAGTGGCCTCCAGCCCTGTTCCTCTCAGTCTGTACTATCGCTATTGGCCAGAGCTGTCATCCTGGGACTCTGTCTCTTCAGGTCACTGCCCCACAGCATCTAGAGCAGATATCACAAACTGGAGGCCTGCGGACACTTTTGTTTACAGTCTGTTTTTAAAAATTTGATTTTGTTGCCAGATATTTTTCTTAAAAGAGAGTTTATGGACAAATCTTACTGGCTTTCCTGAAAAAAACAAAAACAAAAACAGAAGATCGTCATGGCAACAACCTCTTCTCATGTAGGAGGGGCCTGGGCACTGGATGGTCCACTCCTTATCTGCAGCTTGCTGCATTGCTGTCACCTGTCTGGTGCCCGAGGCGTATGCATATGACCCTGGCTTGGAGCAGTGTTTCTGAACTTTATGCTGTCGCCACAGTCTCATGCCATCTGTCCTATTATTCACTCAGTAGTTTTTCTGACTAATTTATTTTCTTAAATATTTTAAAACAGAAATTTGATTCATTATGAAATAATTGTTTGATATACTTAATTGTATTTTTCCCATTTACTAAAAAGTAAATTCATAATTTTTGGAATAGAATCTGTCGACATATGTTCGAGGAATAATCTCAAGAACTATATTTTCAGAAACACTTGGCAAAGAGAAAGCCTAAGTTTCTGAACAAGGGGTTTAAGGCCCCCGTTTCCCTCTTCCAAACTCCTTTCTTTGCAATGGTCCTCCTCATGGCCACTCAGAGCTGCCGCCAAATTTCTCCCCACCCCCTCCTGGACCCACACACCCTTTGCAGGTCCCTAATGCACCAACTCTGGTGACTTCACCTACAAAGCCCTCCCCCGACCCCCTACACTGCCCAAGTCCTAAGCATTCTTCACGGCCCAATTTAAATATCACCTTTATCATGAAGCTTGCCGAGGTCCCTCCTAGCCAGAGGGGTTTCTTTTCCTTTCATCCACGTCCTAATGGCAATCTCCTATCCTTCACTTCTGGCCTACTGCTCCCTACCTCGAAGTCTACTTATTTATGAATATGGCCCTAGTAGTAGACTGCAAGTTCCTTAGGAGTAAGGGATCCATTTCTATTTCTCATCTTGTCCATATGTCCCCGGTGACCTGCACACTGTCTTGTCTAGAGTAGCTACTCACTCAACACCTATTAAATATCAAACGAGATAGGGCAACTTATGGTTGATTTCATGTCCTTTGGTGTGCTCAGCGTCAAATCCTGAGGCTGGGGGCTGGGCTCCTTCTGGGGGGTCTGCACTCTTTGCTTCCTTGCTGATTTTTTTTCTTTTCATGTTATTTTTCAAATTTTATTTCTATAAAATTTTTTCCAGACTTACAGTTCCACTCATTTCTCTTCCTCTGGGCCTGTTACATTCAGCTAGACACTGTATTGGGCTCTCTTCTCCCAAAACAGCATTGTGCAGGTGTTTGAAGAACATGCTATAATAAAATTTTGCAGGGCCCCAAATCTGTTCTCTAGCAACAGCTGTCAAGATGGCTTCTGTGAGTTATATACTTGAATTACTCCTATCATATATAACACAATAAAATGATTAAAAGATGGATAGATTCTCAGACTTGGGTGGGTTTTTCTTTACAATTATTATAATGTGTGTTGGTCTGTTTCACAATGATTTGAACAGTCTTTCTTTCTTATTTATCTGGTATATAACACTCAACATAATAACTTGGGTCTATATCTTTGGGCCAGAGGCCAAGTGGGACTTCTGCTGGATACCAAATCCTATTAGAGATCATGGTAACATAATTACACGTTCAAGTTCAATATTTTAGAGGTGCTCTAGCCACCTAGACAGATCACCCCCTCAGCCTCTAGGCAGAAACTGGCCAATGACAAAGGCAAAAGCTTCACATCTTATAAGGAACCGAGAAACAGTTGTTGTTATGAAAAGTTTATGGAAACTTCTGGCCACCTCTGGCAGCAGCAGGACTTTAGGACACCATTATACTAGCTGATAATACACACATGCGCTCCTGCCTGGCCCTGATCTAAAGGGAATCTCCCCAGTTCCCTGACCCATGAGAGGCTGGCCTGCCCACGGGCCAGGGCCTTCCACTCTCTGCTTAGTGAGAGGTTTGGTCTGAAGCTCCCACTCTCGGCTGTCTGCACGCCTGGATGACAAGAGCCCGGGGGGTGGGGGTCCCTGGAGTCTTAGACCACAGCCCTGACGGCAGGCCAGCCTTCTTCCCCAGTCCCTGGTTCCTTCTATTTGTCCACTGGGCTGGAATGTGAGCACCAACCCAGGCGTAGTCACCTGGACCCTGCCTCCCCGAGCTCAGTTCCTCAGGGCTGGACCCTGCCTCTGGCATAATTTAACTTCACTGGGCTGGAAGTCCTTAACCGTGGCTGAGCATGGAGGGTGCAAGCCGACAGACCCGAGCCTGACTTCCAGGTCTGACTCTCACTCCTGTACAGCCCTAGACAAATCATTTAGGGTCCCCGAGCCCTGGTTCCCTTACTCACCCATTTCATAGCAGGGCGGGGGGTTGACTGAGGTAATGCATGTGAAGCACAGCGTGGGGCTTGCAGTAAACGCCTCATCAGTGGTAAGCACAATGAAACCAAGTCAAAACAAAGCAAACAAAGCAAGCCTGTTTTGGAGAGGACAGGTCAGAGGCTTTGTGGTATAAAAGAAAGAGCACAGGCTTTAGAGTGAGATCCTGGGCATTTTCATCTCACTCTGCCACCTCCTCTGTGACCTTGAGCAAGTCATGTCACTTCTCTGTGCTCCACTTTCCTTGTCTGTAAAATAGGAGGGATTATACAGTGTGGGACACACAGTAGGTTTACAGTAGTAGCAGCTGACGACTGTGGGTGGTGGGCTGTGGAGCTTTCCAGGTGGGTTAGTATTTCCCAGTTGTCCCCTGGCTAACCTCAGCTCACTTCTCCTTCATTAGGGGCTCCTGGGATACTGTGCACGTGGGTACGTGCACTTTATGACAACAGGACAAGAGAGAGCCAGTTCTAAGCTTCGGAAAGCAGCAATTCATGCTCCAACACTGTCTCCACATGGTCCTGGCTTGTATTATTAAGACACAAGTCAGTCCATGTAAGATTATGTGTCTTCCGTGTGCATGACACACGACATCCCAGGATGTGCCCACACGGATGCAGGCAGACGCTGAATTCTTTCTTCCTTTCAGCTATACCTCCAAGGCATGGACGAACACTCTATAGACAGCACTCCCTCTTTCTGTGATGAGTAGGATCTAGCCTGTTCTAGAACCACAGGGGCATTTGCCTTGAACACCTTCACACTGCTAACCCGTGGCTTCCTTCCTTTGTTACCACTTATGCTCGGCACCTTGGCTGCACCCACAACGTGGGAGGTGGCTCTGCTGACTGGGCCTGGTCCATTGTCACAGCTACGGGGTGGGCCTAGCAGCCATAGGCAGAGCATGTACACACACACGCGCCCACATGCCCGCGCAAAGAGCTGCTGGAGCTGTCACCTGCTCTGAGGGTGACAAGGGATGATTTTGGACTTGTTAGGTCTTAAGGTTTCCAAAGAAGGTCATAGAAAGCAGAAGAAACAGATCATCACCTACTCAGGCAACAGTGCCCGCCCCCCACCAGCTGAGCCTTCTGCCTCCTCCTGGGGCTGTGGTAAAAGGCCCCCTGATCCCGAGCCGGCACCCGTGGAGACGGTATCTTTGCCTGCCTTAGACTGAGTGGCTGCAGAGCTTTCTGTCACCCTGTCTCCAGTCCTGGCAGCTGGCCAGTGTTGCAGAGGACACCGGTGCACATCCTCTTCAAAGCAGCCAAGTCTGAGGGGGCTGTTGCTTTGGTAATCTGACAGTTTGGAAGGTTTAGGGAGAGCAGCTTAAGTTCATGATGGCTGAGTGTCATCCCTTGTCCCTCCCAGACCCTGAGGGAAATCCCAACCTTCACACTCAACTGCCAGGACAGTACATTAGAAGACACTGGGCAGAGAACACTGGAAGATATCCTCTGAAAGTCAAAGATGTGCTAGGATATTTGACCTCTCACTCTTGCCCTCTAAGTTTCTAAGATTCCTAGTACAAGTTTTGACCAGTAAAGTCGTAAACTCAGATGTTCAATAAGGTAAGAATAAATATAGCAATAGCCATCACCACCATTGTTTATTAAATCCTGCTATGTGTAGGCACCGTGATAAGCACAGTGATCTCATACATGGTCTCATTTAAGTGTCACCCCAGCATTAAGAGTTACGGGTCGTTACCCCCACTTTTCAGATAAGGCAATGGAGGCTCAGAGAAGTGAAATGGCTTGTCCACGGCTGCAGAGCCAAACACTGTTGGGTCTCCCAAACAACTCGTTACTGAGAATCTATGTACCAGCTACAGGAGATAAACTGAGTCCCGCTCCTGTCTCCTCACCCCCACATCCTCACACTGCTCAGGCTGTCCTGACGGCTCAGACGAAACTGCACTGCAGTGAGCCAGCCCCAGGCCCGCCGACTTCAGCACAATTAGCGCTTTGGGGGGTCAAGGTGGGGTCTGAGGCTCTGAGTGCCTCTGGAGCCCCAGACGCCGGTTAACAGCCAGGTGATGAGCAAATGCTCGAAAAACAGTCAGCTGAGGTACACTGAAGCCTCAGCCTCTGCCCGCTGCCCTCACAGTCTGACATAAGTGACAAGAAGCTGGCTCACAGGGCCTAAGTGCCTGCCATGAATAAATGGCATTCTCACTAAAGACCGAGTTCGTCCCTAAGACTAGATCCTTAAGCGACTTGGTCGACAAGCGAGGAGCTTGAGGCAGATGTCTGTGGTGTGTCGTGGAGCCACAGGGTATGCACGAGGGCTGTCCGGAAAGTATCCAGCCAGGTAATATGCAAACTAGAGGCATTGATGGTGGATTTCTTCTATAAGCCCTCGTATGGAGACTTGTGTGATGGTGTGGTGCATACTGACTGCGGGAAGAAGACAAAGACCGAGAAAGGGGACTCCCTGTGCTAGAGGACTGGTCGTGAGTCCGAGCGGGGTCGTTAAACAGGTAGGCCGTTAAGTGAAGCGTGGCTCTAAAGCCCAGAGGAGGAAGCAACACCTCAGGGACCTCCATGGAAGCACTGTAGCTCAGCATTGGGGCGGGGAGGATATCTCCAGGGCAGAGAAGGGCCCTTAGAGTGTTTAGAAAAAGTAAAATACGTTCTCAGAATCGGGTGGAGGGGCAGGGCTGGGATGCAGGACGAGCAGCAGAACCCAGGTTGCAAAGGGCAGTCAGCCATGGATGCCAGTAACGAGGGGCAAAAGACTCCCCACAGCCTGAGCTGGGGGCCCGAAGGAACTTTACGTTGGGCCAATCAAAGTCCCCCCTATGGTACATATTTCTCCTCTCCGAACAACCTCTGAGCCCAACAGCAGCCAGGTTGGCTGGAACTACGGGTCTGAGTCTACAGCTCGGACTCCCACCAGGACAACATCTTCATTCAGACCCTCAGCCAGTCCATGGGTCTCTGCTTTGGGATTCAGACTCAAACTATAAATTAAAGAAAATAATAGGAGGCCACCACGTGTCAGGCAGAAGCTGATGCATTATCTCATTAAACCCTTCCGTAGCTCAGGGAGGATAATTAGCTTTCTCAAGGTCTCACAGCTGGGTGGCAGCAGAGCTGGGATGGGAACCCCTCTTGTTCCCAGATAGTCACGTCAGCCTTCCCCTACCCTCCAGGTAGCTCCTCACCCTGGATCTTTGTTCTGGGGCTCCTCTCTCCCTTTCTTGCTACCTGCATCCTCCTATGCCTTCTTAGTCTACCCTAGCCGCCAGTGACCCTCACTGTTGGCCATCTCAAAATTCCCTTGACAATTCACTTAGCACTACATGGTCCCCTATTTGTTGTCTTCAATGCCAGCAGTGTTAAGTCTTTCCTGGCTGTGAGAAAGTCCGAGAGGACAAGGACCCCAGAGTTGCATGCATTTGTCTCCCTGAGGGAGCAGCATAATATTTTGCTAAAAAACCAAATAAATGTACAAACAATACATGCTTTAAAATTGATTCACTTTTTATCAGAATTCGTAGAGTTGGGTATTCAAAGATAAAACCTAAGTTTGAACAATGGTGTCACTTCTGCGAAAACAATAAATACAAAAGTGGAACTGGGAAACTGGTGCATCTACTGTGCACCTCGTGGGGAGCTTGCTGTGCACGCTCTGCCCCGCTGCAATCTGCTACGCATCCAGCACTCTGGGACTTCTCTGTACCTCTCTCATTTATTGAACCCCTTGTTTCCCGGACTCCCCTCCTTGGTTTACTTTATGGTTTTGGTGCAGTGCATTTTCTAGAAGCTTCCTGAGAATAGGTGAATGGGAGGTATGATTTTAGGAAGGTGCATGGCTGTAAACATCTTTCTTCTAGTTGCTGGATCATTTGATTATTTGTCTGAGGTGAAGGGGGGCCCAAAGGGTCTAATTGCTGCTGCTTGTGCATCACTTCGACTGGCATGCATCCACGCCAGCTCCACGCCCTGCCCTTGCCCTCTGCTGCCCCGCAGCCCTGGTGCAGAGGCGTTCTGGGGCTCTGCTGACATCTTCATCAGCAGGCTCTCAGTCCCCAGCCTTCTTCACGCTGCTAACGCAACCCACGCTCTGTTTTCCTGCCATCTCTTGATGGCTATTGTCTCTTGTTCTTTTTGTCCTTGTGGGTTTGTTCCTCGTTTGTTTGTTTTAAATCATTGCTCTCATTATGGTGGGACTCCAGGAGGGAGATAAATATAACATTCACCCACAAGTTCCTCTCAATAGAATTTGAAAGGATTTTCTAGTCCTTCTTTCCTGAAGCTCTCTCTCCTCTCAGCTTTAAAAACAGCACACTTTCTGATATTTCTGCCACAGGAGCCACTCAGCCTTACCCTGCTTTTCTGGCTCTTTCTCTCCCCATTAAATGCTGGAGGTCCTGAGGCATCTGTCTTAAACCCTCCTCCCTTCTCACTGCTTGGCATTCACCCTACTCTCCATAATTAGTTTTTGAGGTCTCTGCTCAGATGTCATGTACTCAAAATAAACCTTCCATGACTTTACCCTAGTTAGGTTAGCACCCCTTGTTCTTGCTCCCCAAGATCCCATCCTTCTCCCTCGTAACTCGCCATAGTCACATTAGTGATCAATGTCCTCCCTGCACACTGAGAGGGCCACCTCTCTGCCTTGGTCACAGCTGTCACCAGTGCCCTAGCAGAGGGCGTGGCATACAGAAGGTGTGGAGAAACACACAGTGGGTGGATGCATGCTCGCAAGGATACATGAACGAATGGACCCATTAATCAAACAGAACTGGATTCAAATCCAGGATTGTCTATATACGCACTGTGTGATCTCAGATCAGTAAAAGAGCCTTTGAGAGAAGAGCCTTAACTTCTGAACCTCAGCTGCTGCTTCTACTAAGTAGGGCCAATAATCTGAATACCATTGTACCTCCTTGGGTTGTAAAGAACAAAATAAAAATGAAAAAAAAACCCCAAAACTATATGCCATTGTGTTGAGTAAGCTAAAAGTCCTGTACAACACTAGGGATTATTACTGTCACAATAAACTGCTACACAGAAAATTCTTGTCTGTTTTGGATGTGGGCAATGCAGGAATCAGGACTGCAGGCTCGGGTTTCAAATCTCAGGATTCTTTAAAATACGCTTTCTTTCTTAAAGTGGATTTCACTAAGCCTTCCCTGGTACCCTGTGACACAAGACTTTTAGGATGGAGGGACCACCTGTGCTCTGGTCCTGTCTTTCACCTCAGGCAAAGCCGATTTAGAAAGCATGGTGTGCCTTCACGGTGAATGGTTTTAACTCAATGCATTCTTTAAAAAGAAAAACAAAGAAAAGAAAAACAGTGAAAATATTTGTATACATACAGGTGTGTAACAGAGAGCTGAAGAAACACAGGTGTCCGCAGCACCTGCAACCCTTCAGAAATTACACTGGCAGCAGATTTGGCATAACTCGGTCCTTTTCTGGTCCCCTAGATTTGCCCATTCTATCACTTGAGCCAACTGGGGAGAGCAGGAAACCCCAGCTCTTAGAGGCTGCAAGGCTGATAACGTCTCCTCTTTCAGAGCACGTCGAAGCCCTGCATTAGGCTCAGTCTCGAAGAGCCCAAGACACCAACGTCAGCCTGACCAACACCCTCCAAATGCCACTGTGGTCTCAACAGCAGGAACTAGGCAGGTGGAAACAGCAGTGGTTTCAGAGTTGAGGACTTGAAATTAAGTTCAAATTCTGCCTCTGAACGATTGAATTAGGCAATTACATTGTTATTAATAGATGTGTTCATAGTGTAAACATTAACTTCTGTGTCCTACCTCTGGGGCTGAAATTATAAGCATTTCCCCATGTTTCCTACTCTTCATAATGATCATTTTTAATGGCTGCATAATATTCATTAAGTGAATATTCCCTAATGTGCTCCTATGCTTTCTTATTATTAGAAATTGTATTGTTTCCAAATTTTCGCAACTGTAAGCAATGCTGAAATAAGCAAGAAGCTTTTTCAAGGTATTGGTTTATTTCTTTAAGAAAGACTCTCAGAAGTTGAAAATATGAACGTTTTTATGACTTAATACAGAATGCCAATTTGTTTTCCCAAAGGGTTGTATTGATTTATAATGCAACCAGTAATATACGTGGCTATGGCTGTGCTACGGCTCCTTTGGGACTGGATACTAACTTGGAGAGGGTTTCTAATTTAATAGCTTAAAAAAATATGCAATTATTTTAATTTACACTTCTTAGATTACTAATGAGGTTAAACATATTTCAGGTAAGTTTATAGCATACTACGTATTTTTGGAAGCTTTTCTACCCATGAACTTTAGACTCTTTAGCTTGCAAGTCCTTTTCTAAGTCAGAGATATGCAAATACTAGGTTTTCTGTCTCTTAGTTTGACTTTTAAGTATTTATTTCTTTAATCTACCTGGAATTTATTTTGGCATATGGTATAAGGTGAAGTCTGAATCAGAGGGTAAAAATTCAAATTCCTCCAGGGGCCTGGTAGGTAAGTTACAGGAGGGAGGAGGGTCCCGTGGAAGAAAAAGGGATGAGGTGAGGGGACTGGTGAGTTAGAAAGAGTTCGAGGGGGTGGAGGCTTGTTCCTGCAGGCATTTTGGTCTCCTAACTTTTAAAGGTAAACCATAAACCTCCAGTTTTATAGGAAATTGTTCAAATTTTTAAAATATTGGGCCAACACCACAGGCTAAAAAACCCGTGTGTCTATCGACCACATTTGTCCCTCTGAATGCCACTGTAAAGCCTCTGGGTTAAGCGGATGCTTTCCCAAGTTATTCCAACAGTACTTAATGACTAAGCCTTTTCTTCTCCAATAATTGCAATCCTTCCCTTTTCAAATATTAAAATTTTACATATAACTGATATATTTCTAGGCAATGTTATTTCATCGACTCCTTTTTTCCTTTATTATAGATTTATGGTATGTTCAAATTTTGAAAGATGAGTTCTCTTTCATGGTTCTTTTTGGAATTTCTTCCATACTTTCATTACTTTATTATTCCAGCTGAGATCTTAAACCATTCAACCAAATCTCCTACATTCCCTTTAGGATTCTGTTTGGCATTCCATTAACCTATAAATTGACATATTTATAGGATTTCACCTTCTCATCTAGGAGCATGTTATATTTCCTAATTATTCATGTCCTGTTTTATAGCTCTTAATAAAATTTCACAGTTTTTGTCACACAGGTCACATATAGTTCTCATTAAGAGGATATTTTAATTTTTATTGATTTATTTGACTGGGACATTTTTCATTATATTTCATAACTGGTTATTCTAAAAATATGGGAAATCAATTGACTTTTGTAAAGCTATCTTGTACCCCAGCTACGAGTTCTGAATTCTTATGAAGTAAAATAATTTTTCAATTACTGTTTGTGTGTTCTCTAGGAATACAAACACATCTTTCACAAATAGTGATAGCTTTGTGTCAGCTTCTTGTTTCTGTTGCATGTCTTCGATTGGCCCAAACTTCTAAAATGATGCTAATTACTAGATGTACCCTTATTTCTTAGTGATTTTAAAGGGAATTTGTCTACTAGTTGACCAGGAAGCTTGGGATACTGACTGGAAATCAATGACCTTTATTATGCTAAGCATCTTTTTTGCTTTTTGTTTTCAATATTGTTACGACCTAGCCTTGTCATCCAAGGTGTTTTTTATCGCTTATTGAACCGTAAGACAGATCTCAGCACAGGCTTCGAAAAGTCTGGAAACTTGGAAAATAAATGTCAACCAGACATACCTGGGTTAGCTGTGATTCTGTGTGACCTAGAGCACAATTTTCTGCCTCACCTGGAAAATGGGGGTAATGACTCCGATGGGCACGAGTTGGTTATGAGAATTAAAACAAGCTAATGTAAATAAATTGTGCTTAGTGTAGTACTTGGCACCTAGGAGAAGCTCATTACCTATGATTTCATCTTTCCTCCTCTACCATTTGAAAGAAACAAAGACAGAATGGTGGTATAATTTCCCAAACAAAAGCTTTTCCAAGGAATAGCTTGCCTTTGTAGTCTTGAGAAAACTCAAACTCTAGTTGTGAATAATACTGCCCCAGCCTCCCTACTTTAGTACACAGGACTTTTTCTCACTTTTCTAAAATATACAGTCCATCCCTTGCACTCTTGCATGGATTCTTTGGCCTGTGACACAAATGAAAATAAAAGAATCAGGCTGACATGTAATATGAACCAGGAATGAAACAAACTGTGCTTCTATTAGCCCTGAACATGAGCACTGCTCAGATAAAGGCATGAACAAGCAGCTACTCAAACTAAAACCAGATGTTCAGAGGTTTCTGGCTTACAATTTTTTATAACCCTTCATATAACACTCAGAGTCCTGTCATTTCCACAGAAGGTCCTCTGCTCTGTTTAAGCAGCAAGAAACCCGCCCAAACCTCTGTTAGATTTGCAATCACTAAACTCTTGCTTGATTGTGCAGATAAAGGAGCTCTTTCCACAAGTAGAGATCCTTCGGTACAAACTCTTTGGCCCAGACAAGTGCCAAGGACTGACGAAGCACACGCGCTGCGGTGTCCTCAGAGCAGAACCGAAACATTCACCATTGCCACAGGGCAGGGGAAACCAGAGATGCCAGGGAAGTTGGTACTGACTTGGGAGGGGCCCAGGGAAAGTGTCCAAAAGCCGGTGTAGAAAGAGCGTGGATTCTGGACTCAGACTGCCCTAGACTCAAATCCTGGCTCTGCCCTTACTCCTTGTGTGACTGTGGGCAAGTCTGCTAATTTCTCTGAACCTCGTTTCTTCATTTATATAAATATAGTAATTGCTCTTGCTTCCCTGGGACTGTAACAAAATTTAAGTTAGATAATGCATGTGTAACACTTAACACACTCCTGGGACCCTGTAAGCACTGAAAATTATTAGCAACTATTATTGCCAATAACCATAACAAACACTTACTTGTATAATACCTATCATGTGCCCAACATGGTTTTCAGCATTTGACACATATTAATTCATTTTATCCTCATAATTACCTCCATGAAGTGGGACTAATATCACGATTTTTGAGATAAGGAAACTAAGGCAATGGTGAGTTATCTATCTTGCCCAAGGTCACTGCTAATAAGTGGCAAGGACGGCACTGAAACTAGGCCATCTGGGATCAGGTCCACTCTCCAACTACTAAGCCATGTGACTCCTCTCCACTGCTATATTACACAATATAATTGATTTGATTCAGGGCTGCCTTGAGGCTGCCTTTCCATGGAAGGGAACACACACAATTCAGGCCAGAAAAGGTTACCAGCAAGGCAATCTGTTTCTAGAAAGCACCGCCGACCCTGAGATCCGTGCAGACCCTACCCTCTATTCCACTCTCCTCCACCTTCAAACTTCACTTCATCTTCCCCATCCTCGCGCCTCTCCTCCTGCCCTAGGTCTGGTCCTGCCTCTGCCCTGCATTCTCTGTCTCCTGTGTCTTTCTGTGAATCATCTCCCCTCTCTCCTGAGCCTCCCATCTTCTCCCACAGCTGACAACATGTTTCAGGCTCTCCCCACCTTATACAAACCTCTCCTTGAACCTGCCTCCTCCTCAGGTTACTAAGATCTGTCTCCTTCTCTGTTCTGTCTAGAAGGAATTGTTTCTACTCCACACCTCTCATTCACTCTTGAACTTGTGGTGACCCCGCTCCACCTGTTCCCATGGAGGTTTACAAATGATCTCCCACTGACCAGTTCCAGCAGCTTCCTTGCAATCAGCTCCTTAACTTTTCTCTAAAGCTCATCTGTCTGTATCTTTCCCCCTGCCCACCCTCTGAATGTTGGAGTTCCACCTTTGAGGCCCTGCTTCTCACGACCTGCCCCCCTGCCCCTCTCACATCCACACTGATGATGCACATTGGGTTTCTGTCTCCAGGTCAGAGCTATTCCTCAAGTCAATGCCTATCTGTCCATCTGCCAACAACTAACATCCACTGAGAAATTCTATTCGTAGCCCACATCTCATATGAACTCACTATCTCCCTACTTCTTTCCCCCAACAAACCCACTTGCCCTCCTGTTTTCTCACTCTTTAATTAATGATATCACTATGCATCCATTTTCAAGGTTGAAACTTCCAGCCTCTCCCTTACAGCTATAATACAAGTGGTCAAGAAAATGGGTCTATAATATCCTGGGATGCATCCCCTCCTTTATGTAAGAGCAGTGGCATTGCCCCAGCTCAGGCCCTCTTCTCGCATCTAACCTTGCTGGTTATGGAACAGTCTTCCAGTGGGTCTCCTTGTTTCGGTCTGAGAAACCAACCCGTTTGGGTATGCCATTGCCCAAGGGATCTACCCAAGACCTGAGCCATGCTACACGTTTGCTTAAAGATGATCCTGTGCACCCCACTGCCTTAAAAACCGGACTTCTAAACTAGTCTCCAAAGATCGTCCCAGGATGACCCTCACCTCATTGTCTGGGCTCTTCTCTGGTCACCATCCCCTTGATGTCCTCCACCCGCTCCCAGTGGACACAGCAGGGACTCGCACACCAAGGCCTAAGCAGGGAAGCCTATGGGGGAGGAGTGTGGGTAGTAGAGACACACAGACCTGGATTCGAATTCCAGCTCCTTTACTGGCCGGGTGTCATTTCAGCACTCTGAGCTCCACTGTCCTCTGGGGGGAAATACTACTGTGCTTGTTGTGAGGGTCTAAAGCAGTTTGTGTAAAACATGTAGCATAATACTTAGATTTAACAGGCACCGAATAAATAGTAGCTAGTAATATTAATTTTCCCAGGTAGTTTTATTTTATTTTATTTTATTTATTTATTTTTTTAATTCATTTTTATTGTTAGACTTATTGGGGTGACATCTGCCAGCAAGGACCACACAGGCCCCAGGCATACAACTCTACAGTGCATTGTCAACCCGATGTACAATAAGTTCACCACCCAATGTGATCTCTCCCTCCATCCCAGGTAGTTTTAGAGAGGCAGGGGGGAGTTTATAAAGTTTGACAAGGCCTGAAACCAGAATGGGACATTTGAGAAGTTCCCTAAGGAACTGGAAGAAGAACACATTTCTAAGGACAACTAACAGTGCCTTGGAATGTTCTAGAACCCACGTTTCCATTTTTGAGCTCCAGCAGGAGGACTGCAGGATTTGAAACAGTTTCAGAGTTACTCTGCCTGCTGAATCCAGCAGCTCTGGAATGCACAGTCTCCCAGGACAGAAAGAGCATCCCCAGGCAGGTTCCTGGCAGTGCCCCGAGGTGGCAGTGTGCCCCTCTTCCTTTAGGGCTTCCCACCATACATTCATGTCCACAGAAGAAGATTCTAGGCTGCAGGGAGCATATGTCATCTTCGACCTTTTCACTTGGTGCTCACTGAACCTCTGATGAGGGTCTGTCACGTTCAGAGTCCTGTCCAGGCAAATGGGCTCCAGGAGAAGTTGCGGGATCGGGTTCGGAAGGCCTGGCCTGGGCCCTCCTGTGGGCCACTGTTCACAGGCCCTGTTGCCTCCACAGTGACCACATCTGTGCTGGAGCAGAGATGGTTACTATCTCATCTCAGTCTCTCTCTCTCTCTTTTCAAATAACTCTTTTCTATACTTCCCTTCTGGCTCTCACATCTGTCTGGCCCCAAGTGGGTAATAATTAGTATCTGTTCACTGCTTTCCAGCTCACAAAGCACTTCACTCATGATAAGTCCTTAAGCCTCACAACCTCCTCCTGCAGCCCTGGCAGAGCTCGCTGCCCTCCTGTCTGCTCCTCCAGGAGCCCGCACAGACCGCTCTGCTGGTGCAGAATTATTTATGGGGGCTCGGTTCTCGCAGTTGACTGTAGGCTCTTTGAGGGCAAGGCTTTCGTTTTATTCACTGATGTATCTTCAATACTTAGCACAGTATATGTTCAACAAATGTTCAATAATTAAAAACAGTGCTGAGAACTTAGCACAAAGCATGTGCTTTCATGTCACTGTCAGCTTCTCTAATATAGGTGTTATTCCTAATTACAGGTGAGTTAGGTGAGGTTCAGACTTATCCAAAGTCCCACAGCTTGTGAATAGTGCAGCTAGAATGGAAAGCAAGGTCTGTTTAACTCCAAAGCCTTTGCCCTGTCTCTGGCCCACACTGCCCCTCTGGCCACAGCAACAACCTCAACTATCTACCACCAATGCCAAGTCCAGCAGACCTGGGTGAGGGTTATCCCTAAGAAGGTATTACAGAACAGGAGCCACATATTCAATCATGTTCCACAAATCGGAGGTACTGTCATGTGAGAACCCCCCTGCAGCTGCTGATCTGCACTAGAAAAGCCAGCTGGCAAGATGGGGATGAGCACCTGCCTTTAGCAACCGAGAGAGGGAAAAGAATTCCAGGAAATAAAAATGTAATTATCAGCTATAAGATATCTTCTATGGAAACTGTACCCGGAGGAGGGAGGGTCCCTTCAGCACGAGTCCGTATAGATCAGCTTGTTCTTTCTTTTTACACTTTGTTTATTTATTTTGACATTCAATACTAGTTTATATTAATTTCAGGTGTATAGCATAGTGGTTAGACATTTATTTAATTTAAAAAGTGATCCCCCTGACTAGTCTAGAAGCCACCTGGCACTCTGCCTAATTATTATCATATTAATAACTATATTCCCTAAAGCTTTACTTTACATTCCCATGTCGTACTACTTAATTCCTTCCCCATTTTACCCTGCTCCCCAACGCCCCCATCTATCCCCCCATCTAGTACCCACCTGGCACCGTACATAGTTGTTACAACATTACTGACGATGTTCCTTGTGCTGTACCCCACATCCCCCCTGGCCATTGTGTAACAACAACTTCTTATCAGGTCGTCTGTAGAACAAGGTCCCCATGCAGCCGGGACACTGGGGCCCAGGAGGCACGCGTGCCCTCATCTCTGTCCTGCCAACGCTCTGGCTCTGAGCATGCATAAGGACACACGTGGACGGCATCACATGCCAGGACCCTGGTCACTACGCATGGGCTTTGGGTTGTTAACCTAGCTCTGCTCTTTCCTACTTATGAGATCTTGGCGAACAGCGTGAGACATCTGAACCTCCATTTCTTTATCCAAAATGTGGGCCTGCGATAATGGAACCCCCAGGTCGTCTGGGAAGTGAGAGACAATGCACCCGGCACCGTGCCTGGCACAGAATCAGTGCTCAGTCAACACGCTGCTGTAATTATGACCCCGGCCCTGCCACTTGGTGGTGTGTGAGCCTGGGCAAGTCATGCGACTCCTCCAAGCCTCAGTTTTCTATCTTTAGCAGTGTGATTTAAACAAATATAGAAGGTTCGTGAAGGTTCCTGGCATAATGTATCCCAAAGTGGCAAAAGCATAAACCAGGAATAAAATGGAGGCTTTGGCTCTGGGTGGTGGAAGATGGCTGGGGGCTGAGATGGGGGGGGGGGGTCCTGAGATACCTGGAGTCTGAGCCTCCAACCAGCACATCCCTCCAGTCCCCTCCCCACAGCTCTCTGACCTTCACAGTCTCGTGTGCCAGTCGCATGTCTTCCCTCGCCCCTAACAGGGACTTTTCTGCAACCCTCTTCTCTTCCTGCTTTTAGTCTCTTCCCTTAGGAACCTCATCCTCATACCCAATAATCTCCAAGGGTCAAATATAGCTCAAATCTGTTCATGTATCTCCACTTCCAAGGCCTTTAGCATGGCCTAGGCCAGCCTGAGCCCCTGCATAGATTGTCACAGCCTCTTAACTGGTGTCCCAGCTCCTACAGCTGGAGAAACTGCCAAGCATCTAAATCAGATTAGGCTACTCTAGCTCAAAGCCCCGCAGTGGCTTCCCGTTTCCCTTAGGATAAATTAAACACCCAACGACAAACTTCTTCCCGTGCCCCCTGGAAGCCTGTGCAGTCTGGCTCCTGATGCCCCCCAAGTCTGCCCTGATACCATTGGGCCCTTTGATTCCCCCACCCTACAAGGTCCTCTGACACTCCCAGCTCTTACCCATCGCAGAGCCTTTGGCCATGCTCTTCCCTCCGCTGGGCATGTTCTTTCTCCAAAGCTCCCTCTAAGCAAGCCCTATTCCTACCCCTGCCCCAGAAATCTAAGTGGGCTCCCCTGTTTGTTTCTCTGCATGACCCTCTTCTTTTCTTTACCATTTATTGTTCTAGATCACAAATATATTTGATGATTGTATATAAACTTAAGAGTTTATCCCAAATGTCGCAAGCAGGTCTATACATTTCTTGAGGGCAGGAAGCATGGCTATTTTACATGCCACGATTCGAACGCCTGCTTAGGACAAAGGCGGTTAGTAAATACCGGCTGCGTGAGAAAATGGACAGACACAGTATCTAGGTCTGCCTGCAAGCCCTCTGGACCTCCTGTCCACCCTGCTAAAGCATTGTGCAAGGGGCCTTGTGGCTTAACAAAAAGGTCTTCTTCCTTGAGGGCCATAAAGAGAAAGAACCAAGCCTTCTCCCTCTTCTTCAGTCATACAGATGGCTTCTCCTTTGTCTCAGCCTCACCAGCTCGTGAAAGCTCCGTGCCTGCCTCTCAGCTGCACCTAAGTGCCCAGGCCAGGGGATGGCACACATGCAGAGGCTCTCCATGGTCACCTGCTGAACCAAACAGACTCAGGGAGACCGAGGACAGACAATGAGGACCCCATATCCATTCCCCCTCCTCCCGAGAGAATCCTAATTTTGTTTAGAGTGCCAGTGTGGCAACCTAAAAATAGTTACTTTCTCAGACTTCCTGTGATATGCAGACACGAGTCCTGGGGTACAGCAGCCACCTTAAGACCAAGAGGGGCTGAGCACGCATGCAACAGCGGGAGCTGGGGACAGCAGAGCATGAGGATGGGAAGAGCCTGGTGCCTGCAACTCTGGCTGCACTACCGTGCAACCCTGGAGGGACAGCTTAGACCAAGAGTGTGCACGAGAACCCTAAAACCCCACTTTCATGCCGAAACCCCACAGAGGGACAAGCTCGAATGCTTGGTACCTACTGTGTCCTGGAGGTACCTTTTCTTCTATCTTGCCCTTGAGGTGTCAGGTCCCAGAGAATTCAGAAGGCTCAGCAGTTCCAGACAGATCCCAGGGCAGTGGAGGGGGTGCGGTGGGGGCGGGGGGGGGAACCCTGCCTGCCCAGTCGTCTTCAGTGACAGGGACAGCTGCTGGCAGGGCCAGTCTCCAGTCTGCAGATGTAGCTCTCTGATATTCCTAGCACCCCTCCGCTGAACAGATTTTTGGCCACAGTCTGTCTCCAATGCGCTGACTGGAGCTCTCCCTCAGCCTGCAATTTCATTCCACGCTTACACCAGCCTACTCCAAAGAAATCAGTGCCATCAGGGAGGGTGAGTCCACAGGGTGCTTCTCCAAAGACGCGTGTCCCATAGACATTTCACAAAGTGCTGCCCATGTCATTTACACAAAGGTTAATTGATTACCGAGAGACCTTGATTCATTGCTGGATTCCTATAATTCAGGGGCAGGGGATCTGGGGAATGGTGAAGAGCTTAGGAAAAACACAATCATTCCTCACTTTTCCTAGTTTCTTCTTTGAAGCAGTGCACGTTTTAACAGAAATCACAGTATATAATGTAGGAGATTGTTCTCTCCAGATCCTTGCACACTCAGAGGCTAATGGACAGCAGTCTTAACCAATCAAAGCAAGAAACATAGAAACAGCACTGCTCAGTGGTCTTTGGAAAATCGTAAAGGACCCAATTTTGATGATCCTTGGAAGCTAGAAGCTTAGGTGAAAGTCGTTACTCACACACAGGCCGAAGAGGAATCGGTTGCAGGGACATCAGATAAAAACACCACTGGTGTCACCGACACAGTCCTCTGTCCTTCCTCCTTTTTTTCCCCCTCAGGAAACCACAAAGCTCAACCCCAGTGACCTCCTCTGGTCACACAAATTAATGGCTTCCTGTTCTGGGCCCCTCGGCTCTCACCAGTTCAGTGTCTGCTCGAGAGCCCCCCGAAGGAACGCCTCCCTTAGGGCGGCATTCAAGGCTCTCCCGACGGCTCCCGTCTCCCTGCAGGGCGTCCCACGCTCCAGTCCACCCGAGCTGCCGGCCCCTTACAATGAATTTTCCGCCGACCTGCCTTCTGCTCCCACTGTTCCTGCCGCCTGGAATGGGCTCCTCAGCAGCTCCCCACTCCCAGTTTCCTTCTTTAAATGCGAAGATCCTCCCCACCCTTCCAAGTCCCAGCAAACGGCACCTCCCCCGAGAGCCTCCCGGACGCGCCCAGCTGGGCCTGGCCTTACTCTCTCCCGCCGCCGTCATGGCACTGGACCGGTGACGTCAGGAGCGACCTCGTGCCCTCCTGACTGTGGAAGTGCGTAAAAATGACCAGGGTTTATGTTGTCTAGCAATGGTTCTCATTTATTTTCTCTGGGTTTCTAAATCCACTGTAGGGCACCCCCGTTACTCTCCTACTTACATCGCCACACTGTCAGGGTGATCTGTCCTTTTATGCTTCAGCATTAACCGAAATGAAAAGATAAAACACCATCTGGAGACCCAAAACACTGCCACACTGAGTTGTCAGGTCTTGGGGTTACAAGTGATGCATATGAAGATATTTTTATTTCTAAAGTTTTCGATGCTGTGGGATTTTTTTCATGGTCTTCTTAATGACCTCTCAAGAAAACTTCCTGGGTTGATGTAAGATGCTTTCTTATGTTGGAGGCAAGTTAGTAAGGGGGAAACTATATTCCATACAATACAAATGAAAATAAAAGATTTAATAGTAGCATAGCAAATAGTAAGACAATAGGCCCAGCAGGAGACCCAGTTTCCGTCCTAGCTCTGCCCTCACTGTCTGTGATTTTGGGCATGCCGGTTAAACTCTCTGAGCTCAGTTTGCTCATCTATAAAGTTGAAATTAAAATGTGTATTTTCTAAGGTTCTTGTGAGGATCAAATTACATACAGAAAAGAGCTAAGCATGGCCCCCAACACACAGTTGGCACCCTCTAAATGTCTGTTGAATGAGTGAATAGGTGGAGAATAGTGAGTGCAACAGAAAAAAACAAAAAAGAGAGGCTGGTCCTGGGAAGGAGGCAGATGGCTAAAGAACGAAGAGCATAAGCTTTGAACGCAGACAGATACAAATTCAAGTCCCAGTTTTTCTTTTACCATGCCTGGGTCTCAACTTCATCATCTGTAATCAGGGGACATAATAAAAATGAGAATCACTGCCTCACAGAGTTACTGCCAAGCTTACAGAATGTATGGTTTTAAAGCCCTTTGTAAAGGGCCATGGTGCCGTACATTTTGGCTACTGGCACATGATGGAGCCAGAACCAGAAACAATGTTATCTTCAATTCTGGATCTCCATATGTGGGGAAAAAACTGTTCTTTCTGAAAAGAGCTGCAATGTTTTGTTCTAAAACTTGCTTGGTTTCAGTGGCGTATGTGTGTGCATTGTGTGTGTGCATGTGTGCACGTGTGTGTGTGTGTGTGTGTGTGTGTGTAAAGGCATCTAATTCAGAGGGAGCTCTGTCAATATCAGGTCTCTGTATAATCTGTGTATACAGTTTATAAAGTGCTTTTAGATTTTTTTAAGGCAAAAGATAAACTCATTTAATTTAAAATCATCAGCTGGATTGCATTAAATGGAGGGGAAAGCAAGAACATATACCATCTAGCCATTTGTTAAATTAAACACAATTATTTCTCCTGTTACTTAATTACAAACAGACATAAACACTCTGGATTTTGACATCTCAGATCTTAAATTCTAGTCTGCATTCAATGTGTAATGAAGGAAGGCTCATATTCCAATCTGTGTGTTGAGCAAACTTGAGAGTTACAATTGTATATCAGGACCATAATAACTTCACTAAAACAAGACCTAAACTTTTAATTAACCTGCCAAGAGAAATTACAACTCATAGCTCACAGGTAACAACCACAGACAGCTGAGACTCAATGCCAAGGACTCTTGGGGAGAGTCAGATTAATAGCAACATCAGTATTGGTCAGAAAGGCAGCAAGAGAAAGGTGGAAGGAGGCAGAGATGGGAGAGAATATTCCATTTAGTGAGTGCTTAAAGCACCCAAAGCTGATGCCTGGCACTTGATATTTGCTCTATCTTCACAGTGGGGATTGCAAAGTAGTATTTCACTTTGCAGACAGGAAAAATGAAGCTCAGAGAGGTGACATGACTGACTGTGGTCACAGAGCTAACATGGGATGACGGTAAGGGACAGAGGCACGAAACGAAGTGCTCATTAGGCATTTGTTTTCAAAACTTTGTTGACAGGCCATCAAAACTACCTGGGCTCTGCCTCAGGCCCACTGTGTCATAGTTCCTGGGAAGAGGCCCAGGAACCTAAATTTCAAGCCAGCTTCCCAGGTGATTCCTTTGTACAACAACTTGAGACCCCTCAGAAGACACCATAACCCCTTGCTATTCAAAGTGTGGCCTACGGATGAGCAGCACTGTGTCACCAGGTGCTGGTTAGAAATGCAGAATCTGAGGACCCACCCAGGCCTGCTGGAGCAGAATCTGCATTTTAACAAGTCGCTTCATAAAACACTGAGAAGCGCAGTGTAACCTGTTGGCTTTAAAGACACTATAGGGTTAAAGGAGGCAAAGACAGATTTCATCGTTTAGGTGAGAACAGGAGAACCAGAGGGAAAAGCAAGAGCATCTCCTTAATTATGACAAAGCAGGTGAGCACGCTCTGACAAGCCCAGAGTTGGCAAAGGCACCTAACTGTACCTACATTTTAGTTCTCTAAGTTGCACATCTAATTAAAAGACACTTTCTTTGGGGGGTTGTATTAATATCCTTTCATATTTATGCTCAGTTATTACAAATAAAGAATTCTGATTAGTTCTGAGCAAGCACGATGTCCTGTGCTTCTGGGTGAACTCTGCCTAAGAGAAATCAGACCGTGAGCTGTAACTCGGGCACCACTAATGACCTGATAATCATGTCCCTAAACCGGAGCTGCCACGTCCAGAAAGAGAAAAGAAACAGGGGCTGGAGTCTGGCAAAGCCCACAGAGTGACAGCCTAATTGACAGTGAGGACCAGCAGGGTCAAATCACAGGTCGGTGGTAGAGACGGCCATCTGAGCATGCTTCCCACCCCACCACAAAAGGCGGCATCGAGAGAGACGACCACAGCAAGGTGACCGCCAGGACGGCACGGCGGCAGGTCCTTCTAGCGGGGGGCTGCGCCAAGGAAGATGCTCAGAGTCACTTACTAACCGGGTGACACTGCACCGGCTGGATGTTGGGGAGGCAGAGAAAGTGACGTCCAAGTCCCTGCCCTTCAGGCACTCAGAGGCCGGCAGCTGGGACAGACACTTCTGAACTGAGGCCAGCACTAAGTACTCTGTCCCACAGGAGCGCCCCACCCCCAGCCTTCCGCCTCCAGACCGCAGTTACAGACGAGCTTATAAATCTGCTCTGTACTTAACACGAAGGTATTTTCTGCCTCAGCAATAAAGGCAACACTGCAAATAAGAGGAAAATGGCCAGAAAACAACTGTTTAGAAAGAACCAGGGTCTTGCAAAAGTTTTAGGGACCAGAGACAAGATTCATAGGTTTTTACCGAACCCCATTTTTTTCACATCAGAGGGACTCCCAGCCATGGACTGAGAAGAGTTTCGAGGTGAATTCTAAACCACATACACCTTTTCATTAAGCAGAAACCCCATCCCCCAGCATTCTGGTTAGCGACATTTGTCCTTCCGTAAGTTGCATTTTTCCTGCCTGCATCTCCAGCCTGTGTCCTACTGCTTCCCATATAAACTCAGAGAAAGAAATGGATTGGAGCACTGAGCACGACATCCCGCAGCACCCCGCGGCCGCCTAAGGAGACACGTTCCCTGGAAGGTGTGGGGAGGAGGAGAGACATTCCTCAGCAAAGGATGCCAGGTCCCCACGCCCACAGGCTGTGAGCTGCGTGTTAACGCACTTAGGACAGCTGTATTCGCCACAAAACCCCAATCGGATTGGCTTCCATCGTTCATCCAGCCCTCTGCACTGCTATTCTCGCCCTCTCTCCGAGCCTTTACCTTGTTTTCTCATCTTCCAGGGGTTGTTGACTCCAAAAGCAAAATAAAAAACAAACCAACAAACAAAAGCCCCACAAAAATCCAAATAACGCATCAGTGAGTTGAACCCAGAGAGACTATAAGAAAATAAAAGTGGTGGAGAAATGACAAGAGAAGGGGTGTTGCCTTCACGTGGCGGGTCCTCCCAGGCTCCTGTCTCTGTCGTTTCACATTCCCTCATCAGCTCCAGCCCCCCGCAGCCCCAAGCATCTTGTCATGCAAAGAGCCACTACCCCGCAGACCCCAGAGGGCCAGAGGCCTCTTACCGATGGCAGTGGTGAGGAAAGAAACCACTTCAGACTCCTTCCCGTCATTGTAAAAAGCCAAGTGCCAGATGCCTGAATCCAAATACTGGATAAAGCCCGTCTCGTGGCTAGCAGACGGGAGGACGCCCCGAGACTGGCGCTGGGGACCCTCCAGGCTCCGTGCCTCCTGGGTCAGGAGCCTCCTTCCATCCAGCAGCTCCACGAAGTCAAACTAAAGTACGAAGAGAACATAATCAGCAGTGGATCTACTTCACCACAATGGCAGCTTCTTCCTTCAGGCTGTTCCTGGAGAGGACCCTGAGTCAGGTGAAAGAGGCCAAAGCCACGTGAAGGCGGATTGATGAAGTCCAAGTCCTCCACAGACCTCATTTTTTGGAATGGTCTTTTGTGAATGAAGCATAATTAGTGGCTTCTTTTTCGGTGTCCAGGGGTGGGAACGTGATGAGAAATCTAGCCACTTAATGACTGTTTGGACTCAAACTCTGGGCAAGTAATGGTGGGAATCCCAGGGGTTGAGGATTGGGACTGGAGCCCTGGCTGTGCCTCACAGGTCAGTCAAATGCAAATGAAAAGTTGATTTATATCTGTCTTCCTTTTGTCAATGATCCTCTCTAAGCACTCCAGTTTCAGGGAGTAGTTTTAGGGGAACTAAACTGGATTAGCTTTAAACGCTTATCAATAATTATATGCTATGTCAAACACATTTGCCAACTGATTTGAGCCTGCTAGTGGGAGACTCCAGAGTTAATCACATGTAGGTGGTTGAGTCCTGCTGGCATACTGGAGAGCATATCTGTCTTATCTATCTGTCTATCTGTCTGTCTATCTATCTATCTATCTATCATCTATCTATCTATCTATCTATTATCTACCTATCTATCTATCATCTATCTATCTATCTATCTATCTATCTATCTATCTATTATCTACCTATCTATCATCTATCTATCTATCATCTATCTATCTATCTATCTATCATCTATCTATCTATCTATCTATCTATCTATCTATCTATCTATCATCTATCTATCTATCTATCTATCTATCTATCTATTATCTATCTATTATCTATCTATCTATCATCTATCTATCTATCTATCTATCTATCTATCTATCATCTATCTATTATCTATCTTCTTTTAAAAAAACCAAGATAAGAAGTCACATTAGGTGGTGAACTTATTATACAACAAGTTGACAATGCACTGTAGAACTGTATGCCTGAAACCTATGTTATCCTTGCTAACAGATGTCACCCCAACAAGTCTAACAATAAAAATGAATTAAAAAAAATACCAAGATAGATATATTATTCTATCCAATGTAAAAATGTTTGGAGGCATAAAGTCTAAGACTAGCATTGCATTTCTGCAAAGAAATCAGGGGGTCATGTCCTCTCTATTTTTCTGTGACTCCATCCTTAGCAAATGTATCTATTTAGCTTTTACCTACAATTCTTAAAAACCTATTGGGCCAGGAAGACTGCATTTGGCTGGGGAACAATTCTGCTGGATGCCTATGATTTATGCTACTTTAATCCCAGAGCTGGGAGGACCTCGCAAAAGTCTGTTCTTTACCCACCATGACTAGTATTATGTCAATCATCCTGGATGAGCTTTTTTAAATGTTTCCGGTGCACATGTGTCTGAGTAAATGTGAAACTCTGAAGGAAAGAATACAAGAGAGTAGGGAAATAACATTTATTCTGAGCCAGGTCCTGCACTAGTGGCCTTGTAACTGTTATTCTTTATTCTTTACAACAGCTCTGAAAAGCAGGTATGGGTATCACTGTTATCTAGAATAGGGTATTTGCTCTGAGAGGATAAGTAATGGGTCTGAGGTTTCATGGCTGATAATGAGAGGATTCAAACTCAGGTCTGCCTGACTCCCAAGGGTATGCTTTTTTTCCCTCTAGATTACGTTTCCTGGATGATTTCACTTAGAAGTGTGGATGGCAGTAGAAAGGCTATTAAGAGATTTCCTAGAATTCCCTTCTTTTAGAAAGTCCCAGGAATATGACCCTACTCATCGGAAAGGTAGGGTCTGGAGAGAGGGCAAATGGATGAATGGTGTATAAAATTATGAAATTCTCTTCTAGCTCCACAGGTCTCTCTTCTAGCAAGACACAGGTCTGAGCATTAGGCTTCTGGACTTTGGGTTGCGATTTGAGATAGGTGCCCCTGGCGATCAGCAGGGCATGTGGGGTTCTGATTACCTGTGTATGTGAAGGAGGAAGGCCTTTTCTGCCATAAATGCCAACCAGAGCCGCCTTTCCCAGAGACACATTGAATTTCAGATGCACAGGATGGTCTATGAACACCTGAGATCTCCAGAAAGTGCCAGGAGGAATCTTCTGAGAAGCCCGTCTTCCCACGTCGATTTCTCCGGAGTCTATAAAACTGTCTTCTGGAGAGAAACTACTTGGCTTTCCTGCCAAGACACAGCGGGGGAGACATAGACATCATGGTTATCCACATGGGAAACAAAGGATCAGAGAACCCCGACAAGCAGGACCCTCCTCTCCCTCCCACCGCTCTCCGCAGCGGCCTGCTGCCAGCCCCGACCCCCACCGCTCCCCCCGCTGGACAGTAAGAGCATCCAGAAATTTTATTTTCCTAGTGATACTCAAATTGTTCTGCTAAAAATATGCATTCTTCCAAAGCAGTATGGGTCCTCCCCAAGGGCCATCTGTTTACTGCATAATTCCACAGCTTGTTAAGATATATTTGGATCCTAAAAATAATCATTTGTGGTCACATGAGAATAAGTGTGTGTGTGTGTGTGTGTGTGTGTGTGTGTGTGTGTAAAAGCATGCATGCTAAAATAGAAAGGATAGAGGAAACAAGGCGTTGTTATTAAATTTCTAACTCAGAATGGCTCCTCCATTCTGAAGGGGGGGAGTATGACCTGAGTGGAGTTAGGTTATTTTACAAGTTTACTAGTTTATGTATAATTGGAAGTCAGACTCTGAGGCTGAGATATGTGGATGATGGTTTGTGTTGGGAGCAAGGGTAAGAGTGAAGATGAAAAATAGGGTACTTCTGAAGGGAGGAAAAATCCTTCTATGTCTAGGATGGAGGTCTTTGAATATCATTTTTGTGCTAAACGTGGGTAAAGTTGAGGCACTTTTTCAAGTTTAGGCATAAAGCCTATGACCCAGGCCCCCAACCCTGTAGGCTGCAGGTGGAGTAAGTAAGTGGTCAGGAGGAAGGTCTCTTGATCATTTCTGTCACCAATCAGGAGAGAGACAGCTTTCTGGGGGGACCTCCCCCCGCTCCAGTGCCAGGAAGGAAGGTTGCTTATCAAACTTCCTCTATTTAGTAATTAAACACATTCACATGTGAAAAATATAAACCCTAATTTCCTGCCAGACCTTGGCTTTCTGAGGAGTTGGGAGTGAGCAGGAGTCTCCAGGGGTATTGGAAGACCACCCTTAGGACACTGACAAGCCAAGACCAAGTCAACAGACTATATCTTATTTGTCATCAGAAAGCACCCCCTGGGTATCCTCGTCCCAGCTCTGTTGTGCTGTTAGAGACATTAAAAGAGATGCTTTAGAGAACAAAAATCCATTTGTAAAGAAAACACGTTTATGGGAACTTTTTATAAAAAGCATTTGGGGAATAAGAAATTAAAATGTCTTTTTTTTCTAGCTTTGTAAGATTCCTTACAAAGCACATTTGATGCTGCAATGGAGCTTGGCAGGGTATTGTTGTAGTCATAAAATATTTTACTGTTTTAAATAATAAAATTCAATTTCAATGTTAAACTTCTCCATATGTTATCATTCTCTTATAAAGTCCTAGGCAGAAACATGAGGTTTTTAGCTTCAAACCATTAAATGTTATTTTAATTAAAAATACGCCAACAACAACACAAAAAACCAGTTAAAATGCATGCTGTCAATAAATGTACCACTAGTATTCTGTCATTAGCATGGGAAAGAGCTTGCATTTAATTCCTTTATGCACAGAATGCTCCTCAGACTTTTACCTTGAAAATGCAGACACACACAAACTACTACACTGTGGTTCAAAGTTCAAAGACAGAAGCCAAATTCACAGAGCATTAAGATGGAAGAGAATTACTTTCACGTTCCTCCTTATCTGATTTTTGGTTCCCAATACCACAATCCTTTTATAGTCTAGGTAGAAAATAGTGTACCCTTCAGCTTCCAATTCTGCTCAGGAAGCAGAACTCTGAGCGAGTAGGAAACAAAAGCAGGATGAGCTCTGAGCTTTTTGCTCCTAGAAACTGCATAGAAATAAGCCCAAGACTGCTAATAATTCCAAGGACTCATTTCCTTTGTGAGTAGGTGGGAGTCAGAGCTGGTGAGATTTGAGAATGGTCTGCCTTCAAATAATTCCTGTATCTGAGAATAAATAACAGAAACTTCTTCTGCATTTTGGCACGCGGTTGGAAAACTGTGTGCAGTTCATTTTCCCCTTCAGTGAGCATGTTTTCAAGGGACAACTATCCCATCAGCTCTGTTCTCTGGCCTCATTGGTAAGGGCCAAGCACAGAGCCTCTCCCAGAGGTCTGCGTGTCCCAGAGGCTTCTCGCCCACAGGAGGGGCCGAGGGGCATATTCTTTTCTAGCACTCTAGTGTTCCACCTAAGCAGACCACAATGGGAGAAAAAATTGTCTTTGGTGTGTATACAGTAAAATAAAAATAGCAAATTCTGGTCTAGGGTACACCCCTCACCAGGACTCTGCCTTTTTTTGCTGAGACTTTGAGGGCCATTCTGGAGTCTGGGTTCAAAAGTGAGCTTTGTGCCAGAAGTCACCCTGCCCAGACCCTTAGGGAAGGGGCCACGGTCCAGCTTACAGGCAATGTTTGAGAGGGGAAAACAGGACCTGCATCTGGGAATTGAACCTGTTATTCCTCCCTTCTGGTCCCCATTCGTGCTCACACTAGGCCACAAGGGATGAAATGGGTGCTTTTAAGGGGAAAGAGCTGTAGCCCATCGAGTCCCTTGACTGACAGAAAAGAGGCAGGAGACTGGCTGAGCTGTTCAGACCGAAACCACTCCCATCCTTTCTCGCTTTTTATAAGCCTTTCCTGCCAGCCTCTTTCAGGATCCTACAACCTGAGATTCTTTGTTACCAATTGTTAACACCAAGCTGTGACCACTAGCACAGAAATTATCCCAATACATAGCAAAATCCACCAATGGAAGAGTAATCAGAGAGAGTAGACTGTAGGTAGTTGGAGGAGAAAAATCTTGTGAATCCAATTCTTTTTATCCCCATATGCACGCTAGAAAATGTAATAGTGGTGGTGGTGGTGGTAATAGTAATGAAGGTAGAGAGAGGTAGGAGTTTTAGTTGCCATTTATTTGGTAAGCTCCAACTCTATGATGGGTGCCTTCACGTACGTATATTGAGTCAGTTAATTAAAATTAAGAAACCATTCAGAGATGAAATCATTTGGGGTTCCCCTTTATTAGAATATGGCTTCTGAGAGCATTGAATTGATAAATGATTAATAAAATCTCTTCAAAGATGTTCTCAATGGAGGCAGAGTGTGCTGTCTCTTTTTAAGAGCAGGAGTCCAATTTAATCCATAGTCCCCAAAGGCTAAATACCAGGGCTAGACCAGGCAGATCCAAGACCAACTGAAGAATATCATGGCATCCTAGGGTACAAGAAGTTGGCAGTTTTTATGAAGTTGGAACTTGCAAACAGGCCTCAAGGTTAAAGGGTGACAGAATCTCCAGACTTTCATAAGAAGGACAATATCCAATCAGTGGCTACCCCCAGAGGCTTTACAAACAGTACAAAGAGCTGAACTCAGAATTAGGGACCACCAACAGCAAGAGCAGGTTTCACAATGCAGATTCTATTGGTAATGGTCCTTTCTCTGTAAATACAAAAAAATCAGGCTTCCTATATCAATGCTGTGCAAATACACAATCATGTCTATATAAGAAATTTCTCAACAAATTTCTGAAATGATTGGATAGCTCAGTCAAATACGAGAGATTTGGAGGAACTGAAATTCCATGCATTTCCCAATCACAGTCTTTACCTTTCTGAACTGAGATCTATCTATATATAGGTTCTAAATTCCTAATCAACTAACATTCTCCCCCTCCTTCCACCTTTTTGGTTCTTTTCAATGCAATAACTTTCACAAAGAATCCTTTAGTTTCCTTAGCAACTGTTTGAAATTTATTTGGTTATCAAAATAAGCTGTTTCATTTTGAAGAGTCCAGCTGAGCCTGTGTGTAGCAATTTGCATGGTTCAAACTGATGGGCAATTTTGATTTCATTGCAGAAAGAAGAAAATGCTATCCCTAGCCCACCAATTTTACCATCAGAAATGCTTGTTTATTCAATGCTCCCCCACCACCCCGTCTCCATTAATGCATAACATAAGTTCTTAGGGCTTTACTTCAAAAAGCTGCTGTATTTGGTTTCTGTCCTATGACAACCCTAGAGCAACTTTGAAAATACAGTGTAAATTGCAGTTTGATGTTTGATGTTTACATGTTCAAAGACATGGTGAACATTTAAAATATGATTCATCATATGTTTCATTTGTATTATTAAATAATATACGAGGGTTGTCCAGAAAGAATCCAGCCATGTAATATGAAAAATAGAGGCATTTATTGGTGGACTTTCTCTGGACATTCCTCATATATCCTTTAAAAATATTCAAAAATGCCCTTTGTAGAACCTTTGTAGGATCTTTGAGAAAAAAATGCTTACTAGTCTGGATTTCCGAGATTCTAATAACTGATGTATATCTCTACAGAATGGCTTGACATTTGAGTGAAGAAGAAAGGAACTAACATTTGTTGAGTGCCTCTTCACCACTAGTCTGTGAAAAGATAAGTATTTTCATCCTTGTTCTACAGATGAGGAAACTAAGGCCAAAGGAAATGGAGTAACTGGCATGAGTCAACACGGCTGATAAATGGCAGGGTCCGCATTCAAACCCAGGATTACTGACTCCCAGAGCCCTTTATCCTCTTTCTATCATACCCCACTGCTTCTGCCTCACTGTGGAATAGGTTCTCTAATCTTTATTCTGGACCCAGCTCTCCTCTTTGATACCCTCAGAAGGGACAGGAAATATGCACTCACATCAGGGTTAAAGACTTTCCCCTGTGAGGTGCATCTAAGGAAGTAGACTTTTAACATCACAATTAAAAACATAAACTGAGTAGACATTGGTTTGACCAGGGCAAAAGAAATGAAAAACCGCGTGATCTCACATAAACTTTATCAAGTTTTGTTCTTTGTTTTTCCAGACTGGTGTATTTTTTTGTCACAGTGATTGCTTTTGATGCTGACCACTTTCCTGCACTGCAATGCATTGTAGGGGTTTATAAATGGGATTTCCATTTGCATTAGTAACGATATAATCCCTTTAAGCAAAAATACTCCAATTAAAGTAAACCAATAAGCTGGTGCAATTTTACTTTGCCTCTTATCTGCACCTCCTGCTCTTTGTCTAAACAACTCACCAATGATTTCATTAGAGTAAGAGATTTCAGATAGATCCAACTCCTATTTGAAAAATGTTGAATAGAGATCATGGAGGGGAGACAATATGTTTTGCTAAATGAGACCCTTTAGCAATGGTTTGAGGGTTAAGCATATATTAAATCTGTTTGTACATGCCGATTGAAAGACAGTCTTCATTTTATGGCATTCACCTAGGGCTCCAATTCCCAAGTGATTGTATGCCTACCCCTGGAGGTACATGCTGGGCTGTTCAGGGGTATATGAAAAATAATCAGCAATGATGAAAAAACAAGTAAAGTAAAAAAATGCAAAACATTATGGAACAATAAATATTAAGTTTGAATCATTGTTAATGAAGACACTTTAAAATTAGATCACATTAGTGGATGATGATTGGTGAGGGCGTGGCTATGAACCTTTCCCCCAAACTGTTCTTGTACCAATCACAGTTTCAGAAAAATCCATTTGCTACATTTCTAGAACTTCCACAAACATACAACTGTAACCAGGCTAGTTGATCAGTTTAGTTATTGACTGAGTAAAAGTAAGTGCATTGTCTTTAATTGCGATTCTTTTCAATTAGTTTTTTTTAATATAACGTTTAACATAGTTTCAGTGATTTTTAAGCATGTCAGTTAGAATCAGTGGTTGAAAACAGGAATGATTAAAAAACCAAAACTTGATATGGAGTATAACCCATCGCCAACACGTATCCGCAGCTATGAGTACACCCATACCGGGAGATAGTAAAAAGGTTGTGCTTCAGATACTACACAGAAAAAAGGAAATACTCTGAAGAGTGTATTAAATATGGGTTTTCATTTGTAGGGGATGATGACTGTCCTAAGCCTTTGTGTGTTGTATGTGGGGAAATATTATCCAACGGTTGCATGAAACCCTCTATACTCATGTGACATTTAAAAACTAAACATCCTATGCATGAAAACAAAGAAATACATTATTTTTGGCACTTAGAAAAGGGCCCAACTGTTACTTCATATGTGACGTCAGGAAAGAAAGACAATGAGAATGCAGTTGAGGCTTCATACTGTATTGCTTATCACATAGCTAAATGTCACCATAGCTGAAGACTTAATTTCTCCTTGTATGAAGGATCCTGTTTTTTGTATGTTTGGGGAAGAACATGTTTGCAAAATCAATACTCTTCTCTTCAAACAATACAATGCCTCAACAAATTCAGAAAATATCTGAAGATATTGAAACTGTAGGAGTAGACAGAATTAGAAAAAGTATATTCTTTTCCACCCAGGTTGATGAAAGTGTAGATGTTGCTGATTTATCTATTTTGCTCATCATCACAAGGTGCTGGGTAGGAAATGAAATCGAGAAAATCCTGTTGCTTTGTTACCCATTGACAGGGCATACTACAGAAGGTATTTTTAAAACAATCAGTGGTTATTTCATTGAAAAGGACATTAGTTGGTCGAATTGTTGTGATGGATGCACTGATGGAGGCAAGCCTATGTCAGGTTGTTTTATAGGCCTACACAGCCGAGTTAAAGAAGTAGCTCCCCATGTACCATGGAATCATGGCTGCATGTATAAACAAAGTCTGCATCCAAGCCTCGTCCTAGTGAACTGAAAGATGTTCTTGATGAGGCTGTAAAAGTTGTAAATTTTATTTAGTCACAACCATGAAACTCCACATTGTTTAAAGCACTGTGTGAAGAAATGAACAGCATTCACAGCACATTCCTTTTGCATATGAAGGTAAGGTGGCTATCTCGTGGCAAAGTACTTATATGGATGTTTGACCTTAAGACATTAAGTCCAGGTATTTTTGAAGACCATAATTTCCCTCTTTGTTCAAAGTTTAAGAACAATAATTGGCTTCAAAGTCTTACATATTTATCACATATTTTTCTAGGAATAAACAAACTTTAGGACTTCAAAACAGCTCAATCACTATATTCAAAGTAACTGAGTCCATGAGTAATTGAGTCCATGATGAAAAAACTAGACTTTTGGATAGCATTTTAAAAGAGGTCAGCTTGAAGTTTTTGAAATTCTGCACAATTTCTTATCTGAGAATGATATGCATCTATCCCAAAACATGAAAAAGAATATTGTTAAGTCACTTGGAAGGTCATAAAGTGTCCTTTTATAAGTACTTCCTTCAACATGGAAAACAACTAGATTGCAGATCCCTCCAATGAAGAATTCTTCAAAGAAGCTAAACTATCAATTAATGAAAAAGAGCAGTTAATCAAAATTTCAACTGAGTCTTCTTTAAATTCCGATTTTAAAAGAAAGCATCTTATTACTTCTGGGTAGATGTCAGTGAGGAATACAAAGATCACAGTGAGAAGGCACTCAAATACTTCTTGCCATTTACTAATACTGAATTAGTGGAGAGAAACTTTTCTTCTTAGAGCTTCATAAAAAATAAGTACTGCATTAAGTTTAATGCAAGTCTGGATTTAAGACTGTATTTTATATCATTTGAACCTGATTTCAAGAAACTAAGTGCATCAGAGCAAGGTTAATCAGCTCACTAACGATGTTTTGATTGGCTAGTGATCTGCATAACAATTATTATAGACCTTCCAGATAACACAAATAAATTTAATAATAAATTAAAAACTTGTTAAATACTTGATTATCAATATTTAACTGTTACCAATATTGTAAAGTTAAATCCATAGTTTGTACTTTTAGTGCAGTAATTTTTCTTTCCTAACTTATTACCTCATTTCCACTATTTTACCTTAAGATAGGCACTGAACAAAAGTGTCAGTATTTAAAAACCTCTTTTTAAAAAAGAAGCATACAATGTATAGCAATGCATTTAAAAGGGGTACACAAGTGGAACAAAGTTGGGAACCATTGAGCTAGGATATCTGACACTATAAACTGGCTTGGACATCACAATCCAACAGGCAGGACCATGGACAGGGCCAACTTGAAAACTCTTAAGAGCCATCTGGCTAGTTGTATGACAATACTGTTACTAATTTCACATATAGAACTTGCAAATTAGAATGGACCTTGGAGATAATCTAGCTCAATAAGCTCCTTTTAATGAGGAGAAAAACGAAACTCAGAGACTGTCATTCAAGGGATTTGCTTAAGGTGTCAACACAGGTCAGTGGCAGCAGCTGCACTTGAACTCAGGGCTCTTGACTCCTAACCCAGAGCTCTTCCCATGGTCCTATGCATGCTCCTTCATATCCTAATAAGGGGCAAAGTAGGTGTAAATTACTTGGTGTTTCAAGACTTAAAATCTTAAATAAAGAAAGACAGACAGAAAGAATAAAAAGAAAGAAAGAGAAAGAAACCAGGCTCTGCCCCTTAAATAGTAGGCAGGGGTTCTGATTCGACTCTGTGGAAATAAATGCCCCCAGATCACTTCTCTTAAAGATAACCACAGGGAAAGAGCTGATTTTTGCTTTCAAGGTAATCATTTCAGAGGTCATGAGCAGATACTCCAATAAGCATATGCAACCCTGTTAACGAAATTGATGCCTGGAAGGCAAATCCTGGAAAGGAAATGGAAGCTCAGAAGCCATGACCTCTCAGAGTTAACTGAGAGGAGAGGAAAGAAGATGCAAGCAGGGAGGGCTGGAGGCAGCTATGACCACTCTACTGACTGAAGCAATACCAGACAGACAAAGCAGGTCACAGCAGGTACAGGAGAAGGGATGGCCACACTGCCCAAAATGACCACCAAAACCAGCCTATAAACTCAAGACATCTTTCCTATACCATTTTTCCTGGTACCAGTTTGAGGGTGCAAGAATTTGTACTGATGGCATATTAGAAAGCCCCCTAAGAAATTCAGAACATGGGTCTATGGATATCCCATTTAAGAATGCCAGACTCCAAAAGTCACCACCATGTCCATCATTGATGGAGAAATAAATTTGTGTCTTAGAGGACAACAAGGTTTTTCATTCACCTCTCCTTCAGAGTCTTGCAATCACAGGGTTAGTCAGGTAGGAGAACTTACAGAGACAGCAAGAGCCCTGTAATCACATAAACCAGGGCTCAAATCCCAAACTCCATTATTTACTGGTGGGTGACTCTGGCCAAGTCACTTAATTAATGTGATCCTTAGTTTTTACATTTAAAATGGGTATAAATAATTATACTTACCTCATAGAATCTCTGTGAGTATTAAATGTGAAATGCGCTTGGCAAAAATCTTTGAAACAAATACACTGTACAAACACTAATGATTACTGTTACTGCAGGTGAGGAAACTGTGGGTCAGGAAAATTAAGTGACTTGCTCAAGGTCTCATGGCTGGTAAATGTTAGAACACCTAAATTGGTGTTTCCAATAAACCACAAAGGTCCAAGGATATTTCAATTACAACACACCATCTACCTACCTCACCACACCCCACTCCCAGAGATGTCCATTCACCCCATGAAGTTACCCCTGAAGTACTCTTGTTGATCCCACACAATCAAAGATACCACTCCAGCAGTATGAAAAGCCCATAATGCTTCCCTCAAGGCATGAGATGGGATACCACTGAGCACCATGCGCCCTGCCCAAGCCCTGCTATGAGCTCACAGTGACAAGGAATTGCAATGAAGACACAGGTGGACTGGCAGCCGGTGTGGAGTGCAGAGGGATGGAGGAAGCGCCAGAGCATGGAGCTTTGAGTCAGGCACATGACGTGCATAATGGAAGTCTCCTCAGTTCAAAGGCAGACACAGAGGACTCACAACACGGACAATACAGCAACCCTACCTTCTGTGGCTCCTTTGCCTTTCCTGTCAGGGATCTCTAACCCAGTGCCCCCTGAGGGATACAGGGAGACGTCCGTTGGCACAGGCCAACTGCTGGCTGTGTCCTCCGTGTTCTCATACATCTGCCCCTCCATCGGCTGCAGGTGCCAGTTTAGGCCAAACAGGTGCATGGCTGTGGTGAGCAATGAGAAAAGTCATCTTTTTCTGCTGGAGGTGGAAATGGAACTCCCAAGCCACAAGGGAGGGCAGGTGGGGGGAGGGAGAACAGAATTCAGGTCAGTTCATTTCAACAAATAGCCCTTGAATACAGTTCTTGGATTATCAAGCCATACGTAGGGAACTGGGGACAAGAGATGATCAAGGCATGGACCCTGTCCACCAGAGCTCACAGTCTGGAGGACCTGGGAGCGGGCAGGGCTGGAGGAGTTTCAGGAGGTCTAAGACTTTTGCTTTACTCTAGGGGAAAATTGCAATTTGTATCACAAAGGGTTAATTTCCTTAATATTAAAATAACTCCCACAAATAATAAGCAAAGTCCAATACCTCAGTAGGCATAGAATATAAACAGACAATTTACAGAATATGAGAAACAACTAGCTCTCAATTATATGAAAAGACTCTTGACATCACTCATAGAAGACATGTGAATTAAAATTTGAAATACTATTTTTCACATATGATTTGGCAAAAGAAAAAGTTGAAAATAAACCATATTGGCAGAAAAATAGGAAATAGGCACTCTTATACTTGGCTTGCATGAGCATAAACTGGTACAAGCCCTATGAAGGGCAATTTGACAACAGTCAAATTTAAAATATACATACCCTTTGCCCTGGGGCTTAGAGGTTCCAATTCTAGAAGTTTCTCCTCGAGATATACTCTCCAGATACCCACAACACATACGAAATGATGTGCATACACTTATTATTAAGGTTATTTACTACAGTGTTGTTTGTAATAGAAAAATATTGGAAACCAGTCCTTCAATAAAGGGCTAGATAAGCTATACTCACACAATATACTAAGCAAACATAAAAAAGAATGAAGAGAAGCTCTTTGTATATATTTTCCTGGAAGTAAAACTATGACATGCAGAACAGTATATTTGATATACTACTATTGGGGAAAAAATTACTGTGTATGTACAGAATTTTCTGGAAGATATGAGAGACACTGGTAACAGTGGGTATGTCCTACAAAGGAGATGACAAGGGTCATAGGACAGAGTGGTAGGACAGAGACTTGTTTTTCACTGTGTATCTGTTAAACATTTTGAGGTTGTATCATATGCATGTATTTCTGTTTTAAAAATATTTTTCCAAGGTAGTTGCTGCTAAATAGTCTTGTACAACAATCTAGAAGGAACTACAGATACCAAAGAATGGACATTGTCCCTTGAGATACACAATGTTGGAGAAGGCTAGGAAGCCTGTGCGCAAAAACGTTTGTGATCTGGTACAAGTGTCTCCTTAAATCCCATCTTAGGATTCAAGACTTGGGCCTTGTCAATGGTCCTCCTGGGATGCCTACCCTGATTCCCCACGTACAAAGTGAAGCACTCCAGTGTCTGAACTCCCACAGCATCCTATAGGTAATATTTTGCCTTTGTTTACTTAATGAACATTTCCTAAAAGCCCACTTCATGCCAGGATCTGTGGCCAGTTCTGAAGAGCCAGAAGTGAATGAGACAGTCCCTGTTTTGATGAGCTCACAGTCAAGTGGGGAAGACAGACAAGCAACATAGTCTATTCAGAAGCACTAGAGACCCAGTAGGAATGGCAGGTGACTGCCCCAGGAACACAGGGAAGGACCTACAGAGATATGAAGGCCCATAGTAATTATGTTTACTGAGGACCCACTGTGTGCCAGGCAATGTACTGGGTAATTTGTATACATGCCACCTAATTCTCATGGCCATCCTACAGACCTAATTTATAGATGTGTACATTAAAGCTCAGAAATTTCATTAAAATTATGATAATTATAAAACTATGATTTATTGAATGTTTACCATGTGCCAGGCATTGTGCAAACAGCACAAAATGCAGTATTTACTTTAATTCTCACAACAATCCTAAAAGGTATTAGCAACCCCATTTTACAGATGAAGACACTAAGGCACAATGACATCAATTAATATCGTGTTGCCAAAACAGTGTACACACATTTTTAGATGTTACCTTTATATTACTTTTTGAAGTTGAATTACGGTAGCAATGTGTAGTACGATGTTTGCTCAAAAGATGGTATTAATCAAATGAATGCTGGTGTCACCATGTGACAGGTAGGAAAGTCAAATAAAATGGCAGAAGTACAGTTGTTCAAGGAGTGCAAGACCATTTGCCAGAACCATGGATAGGATAAAGAGGTGTGGTTGAGTTTCACCACATTCTCCTGACCTAACACCCCTTGACTTCTACTTATGGGGGACCTTGAAGGATGTGGTGTACTGTAGAAAACTGGCTACACTGGTGGTACTTAAGGAAGAAATTGAAATGTCATTTACAGAGGTATAAGTGGACACTTTGGTCAACATTGCTCAAGCAGTAGTTCGCTGTAATCAGAAGTGTCTGTTACAACTAGATTATTCAACAGCCAACATGGAAAACTACCAGAAGTCTAGCTGAACAGAAGCTTTATAACTAAGGGTACAAAAAAGAGGCGGTCACGGTGAGACTGGTAGGAGGGGTACAGATGCAAAAGGAGCCAAACCTCCAGTGGTGGTAGAGAACCAGGAGGGATAATTCAGCTGCAGAGGTTCTCCCCAGAGGAGCGAGGGACCCCAGTTCCATACCAGGCTCCCCAGCCCAGAGCACTGGTACTGGGAAGAGGAGCCCCGCAACATATGACTGTGAAAAACAGTGGCGACTATGACCATCTGGTTGGGATAGAAGGCTCCAGGAAAACCAGACACCCTCTTAAAGTGCCCACGCAGACTCAGTCACTTGTGGGTACTCACCCTAGGCTCTGGCAGAGGGATGGTGTCTCAGGGGGTATTGGGAGGCATACAGGGGGCAGCCTGAGGTGTGTGGCTTTGCAGTGAGGCCTGGAGGACAGTTGCCATTTTTCCTGGATGTGCCCTCCTCCCCTGCAGCTGATCAATGGGTGCCATTTTTCCTGTGTTGCACCTGCTCCCACAAAGCCAAATCTGAACCTGACTCACTGGGACCCTACCTCACCCAACTCTGTCAACATCAGAGGCACTTTTGGATGAGCAGCCAGCCCCACCTGCCTTGGAATCTTCCTTGGAAAACTATTTAAATTTGTAGGCCCCAGGCTGGCCGCAACTGGCATCAGTGTGCTCTGAGACTTTTGCTCAGTAGTTCCAGGCACATCAGACAAGAATCTACAGGAGCACCCAGCACAGGTGACCAGGGAAGCAATGCCAGGGCCCCACAGGGTACCTACTACATAAGGCTATCCAGCAATACTGGGAGACATAGCAGATCTACATAATACATAGAAACAAATACAGATAGGTATCCAAAATGAGGAAACAAAAAATATGTCTCAAATAAGAAAACCATAGAAAATTCCAGAAGAACTAAATAAGATGGAGGCAAGCAACCTATCAGAGTTCAAAACAATGATTTTAAGGATGGTCAAGGAACTTAGTGAAAACTTCAACAGAGAGATAGCAAACATAAAGGACATAGAAACCATAAAAAAGGACCAGACAGAAATGAAGAACACTATAACTGAAATTCAGAATGCAATAGAAGGAATCACCAGCAGACTAGATGGAGCAGAGGATCAAATTAGCGAATTGGAAGACAAGGTAGCAGAAAACATCCAATCAGAACAGCAAAAAGAAAAAAAAAAAGAATCCTAAAAAATGAGGATAGTTTACATCAAGTACAACAATATTTGCATCATAGGAGTAACAGTAGGAAGAAAGAGAAAGCAAGGAATTGAAACCTATTTGAAGAAATGATGACTGAAAACTTCCCTAACCTGGTGAAAGAAACAGACATACAAGCCCATGAAACACAGAGAGTCCTGAACAAGATAAACCCAAATAGGCCCACACCAAGAAACACTATTATTAAAATGGTGAAGTTTAAAGACAAAGAGAGAATTCTAAAAGTAGCAAGAGAAAAGCAACTAGTTACTTATAAGGGAGCTCCCATAAGAGGGTCAGCTGATTTCTCAACAGAAACTTTGCAGGCCAGAAGGGAGTGGCAGAAAATATTCGATGTGGTGAAAAGCAAGGACCTACAGCCAAGATCACTCTACCCAGCAAGGCTATCATTAAAAACTGAAGGACAAATAAAGAGCTTCCCAGACAAGAAAGAGCTAAAGGAGTTCATGACCACCAAACCAGTATTACAAGGAATGTTAGAGGGACTGCTTTAGGATGGGGGTTGGGGGGAGCGGGGAGCAAAATTATGAACAATAAAATGGCAATATGTACACATCAACAATTACCTTTAATTTAAATGGATTAAAAGCTCCAATTGAAAGACATGGAGGGTATTACACTGAGTGGAGTGTCAAACGGAAGACAGATGCAAGTTGACTTTGCTTATAGGTAAAATGCAAAGAAGAAAATAAACAAGCAGAACAGAAACAGATTCATAGACATAGAGAACATTTGGTTTGCTGGCAGATGGGAGGAGGGTTAGGGGAGGGGGTGAAATAAGGGGAAGGGATTGGGATGTTCAGTTTGGTGGTTACAAAGTCATAGTTATGTGGATACAGGGTATAACATGGGAATATAGTTAATAATGTCACAATAACTAGGGGTGGGGTCAGATGGGAAACAGATTTGTTGGGGTGATGGGAGGAGGGTGGGAGGGATGGGTGAGAAGGGGGAAAGAAACCAAGAAGTACAAATTCATAGTCACAGGGGTGTAAAGTGCAGCATAGGGCATATAGTCAATAACATTGTAATAACTATGGGGAAATAACAGGGTGGGGAAACTGCTGTTGTTATGGAAATGCTGCTACACATTCCCCCACCTGCCTCCGTTTGGGGCTCAGACTGCGGAAACAGCCCCTCTGAGCCCACGGGCGTAAAATAAACGACCTGAACTCGCAAGTGCTCCCAGTGCTGCTGGTCTTTCCGACAGGGGACCGGGCAGAGCCTCCCGCAGCATTCGGAAGGCAGAGCCTTTCCGCAACCGTATCATGTGAGACAATGAGAGGTGGCACATTCCTTTGTAAAGTATATATGTGTGAGATGACTATATTTTATAACCATTATATGTATACCGTTGATAATAATGTTAAATAGTAGCTAACATTTGTTGAGCACCTTCTAGGTAGCAGGCACTAAATGAGGTGCTTTGCACTGCTTCTGACTATCTCTGTGCAGTTGTCAGTAACCATACAAGTTACCTTATCTGAATATCTGCTGTTTCCAAGGCTGAATCAGCTTACACTTCTGCTTACTTTCTTACCGTTTTTAATGCAAGGGTAATGGAGAAGTTGTCTGAACTGTGGACCACTTAGGTGTATGCAGTTAAATGTGCAGAGCCTCCTTCCCCATTAGAATCAATGAAGTCATGTAAGTGTGCAAAAGCGCTGTCTTGTTAAAAGGTCATGAGAATGAACTAATCCCAGAATGAACAGAAATCTCACAGTCTTGTGAAGAAAAACCTTTTATATTGTCAGGGCTTTCTCTTACTTTTAATAAAATACAAAAGCAAGTCCTTGCTTAAAAAATATGCTAAGGGAGGAAGAAAAGCAGGCGGAAAAGTGGTAAAGGTGAAATGATGTCTAGATTGGTGTAAGCAGGCCAGGACAGTCCACAGCCGTGGGGGACGCTGCGGACCACACGCTCAGAGGTGTCTGTGGCACCCCGTCCTCTCGGCTTTGCCCCCAGCAATCACAGCTGTGAGGCTGCCCAGTCTCTGGGACCTGTGGATCTTGGAAACCACATGGGAGAGCAAAGTGCTGGATGCCACTTGAACGTGGACACTCTCAGAAGACTCCGTCATCCAGAAATACTTTGGTGAGCACAGGGTGACCAAGGCTGGGCTGAGGAAGAGCGGGCAGGAAAGTAAGATTCAGAGCAGTAGGATGGTACAAAGTCAGAGATGGTAAGCTCCAATGTCATCTTACAGCCAGAATAAAAGGGACCCTCAATCGGCCATCCAGGGTCTTAAAAATAAATCACGGAAGGGGCCTATCTATTCTTTTACTGAACTGTTTGGTAGGTGGTTAATTTTATGGTTCTGGTTGCAGGGGAAGGGAAGAGAAAGAGTCTGCTCTGCTCTCCCCACCTCCCAAAGAACACAACATTCTCAGGCAGAGACGATCCAAGGAATACCTAAGCTCAAGCAACCACTCTCCTTCATCCTTGATAACAATCAAAATAGTAATAGCAACACAAAACTTGGTATATGTGAGTGCATACTACATGCCGAATGCTTTATTTACATTATTCAATTTAATCCTTACATAAAGACAGGTTTAAGAAAACATTATTGGAGAGTGTATGCAACGGAACTGGAATAGAAGCTGAGCTATATAGTGATGTGCTCTGACATACTCAGAGAGGTAAAGAAAGTTACCTAATGCCTCAGAGCTGGCATAAGTTTGAGGCAAATTTCAGTCAGGAGCCTGTGTTTCAAATGATTTGGAAGTAACAGCCATGGATCAAAAGCAAGCTAAGAAATACAAATGGTCCTCTTCAGCCTCCCTTAAGGATGGACCAGGCCACTGAAACAATATTAAATTATAATCATCATATTCCCTGTTTCCTGAGGAATTAATGGTAACCACCCACACCAACGTCTGTCACAGTATTATCTAAATTACACCCTGTGGTCTGGTTTTATAGTTGTGCAAAAGTCTCTTCAAGTACACCAGAAGTGACATAAATAACGGATACTGGTTTTTCCCTTTCAACTAGTTTGCAATTCAATGAAAAGGTGAAAAGATGCTAAAGAGTTCAGAGAAAGGTTGTGGAAAGGTAGTGGGTTCAGAAGATCACCCACATTGAAATGTTAATGCTTTCTGAAAGCCAAGAGCTGGGGTGGGAAGTTCCCTACCCCATTCCCTCAGCGCGGGTAGATCTGATCCCAGGCTGACATTTTCCGGTTGCCTTTTCCTGCCCAGCAAGACAGGAGAGATGGCTGAGAACGTGCAAACTCCACCTTGACATTTTTAAGGAAAATGCTCAATAGATGTTCAGACGTTGAAGTCTCCCGCTAATACCAGACCAGCAGGAGGCAATTAACAAAGTCATTATGCAGGAGTCACCCGTGTAAGTACAGGAGATTTCTCCTGTCCCAATGCACTCTCCCCTTCCAAAAATCAGATATATGGACCCACTTGCATCTGTAAAAGAGTAGCTTCAGGTTGACTAGGGTGGTTATAACCACAATAAACTTGATTTGAACATCATTTATGATTTCAAAAAGCAGTGAGAACAAACCAGCTACATGGCTACCCACTTTTCTGTTTTATGTTAGTGCTCAGTGTTTTTTTAAATAGTAGCATTTCTGTAAAATGTAAGTCAATGGGTTCTTTGACACATGGCCATCTAATGAGGAAAACAAAAAACAAAAAAAGAACAAAACAACCCGGCAGAGTTTCATTCCCTAGCTTCTATTCCTGGTTTTGCTACAAAGCCACAACATTCAAATGTTTCAAACCAAGTTGTATGCACAGAGATGTACACTGCAGTGTAATAGGAAAAAACAAAACAAAACAACTGGAGGCAACCTAGGTGTCTAAAAATAGGGAATGACTAAGCTAAAATATGAGACAGGTACTGGATGGAATACAAGGTAATCATTATTAAAAATAACTATGACAACCAGCAATAAGGGCAAATGCTTTCAAAATAATGTTAAGCGGGGAAAAGGCAGGATACAAAATTGCATGTTTTTGCTGACTGCATCTGTATAAAACCAGACAGTCACATGCAAAACCAATCTGGAAAGATATACGTAAAAGTGACATCAGGATTTGAGTTATAATAGTAGGGTTATAGACACATTTTCTTTACTAGTTTCCAGACTCACTTTAATGCTATTTTACATGAAAAAGAAAGTTCTACAACAGTCTCAGGAGCAATAGGTAGAAAAGAAGGATTATGGAGGAGATCTTGGCTTTGAGCATTTGCCATGTGTCAGACAGTTGGGCAAGGGGAATTAAATACGTAATTTCATTCGATCCTTAGTTAAACCTTGAGAAAATGCTTCTCATTTCACAGATGAAAAAAGCTGGAGTCTCAGAGAGACTGCACGATATGCTCAGACACTTCCCAGATGGGAAATGAGAAAGTGACACTTAAACCCAGATCTGACTGGTACCAAGTCCAGGCTCTCTTCCTGGTTCATCCCACTGCTGGTGAGTTATAATGCCTGAAATTAAGTTAAAATTCAAAAAAAAAAAAAAAAAAAAAAGGACATAAGGGCTATCCAATAGGATAGCCAGGTTTGCTCTTTTCAGACAGTTTGTGAAAGGCCTTTCTTCTCGAGGACAAAGCATGGGCCCCCATGCTCCCCCTTAGGCATGGCTGACCCCTACAATCTAAACCATGTAAACACAAATGGTGTCCATTAGCGGAGTCAGTCCTCAAGCCCCCACTCTCTCCGGAGCACTCAGAGCTAGGTCATTGACTGGTTTCATGACTTCGGGCAAATTACTTAGCCTGAGTCTCAGTTTCCTCATCTGTAAAAAGAAGACAGTAATGTCCACCTCAAGGAATTCAATGAAACAATGAATGTAATTTGCTCAGAACTGTGCCTGGCACATAGTAAAAGCTCAGTGCCTGGCACATAGTAGAAGCTCAATAAATGGCAGCTGTCATCCTGTCATTTTGCTACAGTGATTTTCCTGTATCTACTGTAAGATTTATTAGAGCCAGCTCTCTTTTTAGTCTATATTCCCCTTCCTGTCGACTGCAAATTTCTTTAAGCTGAGGGCCCTCTCCTATCCTGCTCCCATTAGCTGACAGACTTAGGAACTAGAGATATTTGCCCAATGGATAAAACAGTTTTTAAAAGCAGAGTCACTATAAAGCAGCGTGACAGGATCCCGCTGGTGACTACGTGGGGCTAATTTTAAATCAAGTAAACAGATTGCTTTTCTTCCTGTCTCCGGATAAATGTGACTGCAACCATCAGGGTTACTGTCCCTCACCTCCAAATTAAGTGTTTTCTGGAGAATGGACTCTGGCCCCGTACATCATGCTTCTGTGCAATGCTGTGGTGGAGGCCTTTCGGCACGGACTCGCGCGCAGCGGCTCGGCGTGTCTGCAAACGGGGGCGGGGCTGGCGGGGCGCAGGCACAGTGAGCACGGAGCGGGCAGCAGGCATGCCCACCGACAACGCGCCGGCGGGCACCCAACACGGGTGAGACGGCCAGTCGCAGAGGAACGGGGCCAGAATCTAATTTGTACCGAAGAAACCGAAATTGTTGCAGTCATACGACAAGAAAGCTGTCATTTCCGGGCACCTTTCACACAACAGGCTCTGCTAAGACTCGGTCTGCACATAACTAGTTTAGGCGTTGGCCATCCACCAGCCCTTGCAGTGAGCTCAGCCGGGTTGCCAGACGGCTCCCTGTCCCCCTCCAATAAATACTGTGGGAGTTCCAGAGACAAGAACATGGGGGGCACGGAAGAGGAGGGATGACAAGCAGCCAGACAGCCCTGCGTTCCTTTTCTGGTCTCGCGTTTATGGTTGGGTGTCTTGCCTTACACTATTTAATTCTTTTGAGCCTCAGTTTCCTCATCTATGAAATGGTGACAATAATACCTAGCTCCCAGCGTTACTGTGAAGATTAAAGAAACGAATGTGTATGTAGTAAGGAAAGGAAGGAGACAGATATAATTAGGATTATTATTATTAAAACAATAACAGCTCCCATTTATTCAAATGGTACTGTGTCTATGACAGGAAGCTGGAGGATTCATATTTATTATGCCACTTAATCTTGCAACATTTTAAGGAAGATATGAGTAACCCCATTTGATAGATTAGGCAACTTAACACAGCAACAAGGTAAATACTATTCATCTAATTTTGTATCTAGAAAATCAAGGCTCCAGAATTGTCTATAATTGAACCATTCATCGGGGCAGCGCCAGGATCCAAAACCAGGTCCCCGTCACTTCAAATCCCAGGCTTTTCTCAGACTGTTGCCAAGGAAGCACAGGACAGGCATCCATTTAGTCCTGGTCAGAATCAACATGCAGTTTCTGGTCAAATCACTGTCAGCAAGAGCAAACACCCACGGGAGTGACTCCACACAGAGGAAGTGCTTCGGGCCTAGCAAAAGGCCCACCGTCTGCTCTGCATATGCAAGGCTGTGCCAAGGATCCCGGCATCCAAGCCACCCTGGGGATCCCCAGCAGATTCAAACTGCTCTGCTGGGGTGAGCCGCTAGCCCTGTGCTGGCAGGGCAACCTCGGGCCACTTCCAGGAGAGGAGGGCAAACGCTGGCATAAAGCTGCACAGTTTCTGGGTTCCTTTCTCAGTGGGACTTGCATCCAAGTGTCAACACTGTTCACGAGGCCATCAAAAACATTTCTGTATAAAGGTGTCTGGACTTAGCAAAGGACCAGCTTCACATCCTCCCCCCCTCCCCCTATACCAACCTTCAGATGGGGCAGGAAAACATGGGTGGGTTAATGCTGGGGAGCTACAGAGGGAGAAATGCCTGTTGCTAGGCACCATTTCCATAGCTACTAGAAAGCACGCTGTGACAGGGCTCTGCACAGCCACCTCCCACTTCCTGATTTCCTGTGGCATACCAACCCTGTAACCAATTTTTTTCAATGATCCAAGTCAATTAGGAGGTGGTCCCCACTGTACCTCTAAATGGAGTTTTAATTTGTGTATATATTATTAAGATAGGCCTTTTCCCTCTGGACCATTCACTTTGGCGAGAGAAATGAGGGCGGACAGCTTAATGTGGAGGCTGCTACCCGGATTTGTAACTTGGGATAATAACGAAGCACTTCTTCATAATGAAGCACTTTGAAAGAGCATTTTAAAATCTCACAGAACAGTGTGTGTGATGTCACAGCTTCCCAGTCCCCCGTCCCCACGGGTGTTTTCTGGCATTTTGGAATCACACCCCATTTTCTTACCTCCCTGCCCTTGTCCGTGCACAGAGCAAGGCTCTCAATAAACCCGAGTCCTCTGATGTGCCCGGACCCGGGTCTGGTCCAGTCCTTTGACTAGGAAGTTGAAGGCAGCACAGAGTTCCGGGCACCACAATCATGTTGATGATCATGTTAATAACGGTCCCTGTCATTAACTGAAAGGTACACTGTGCCAAGCGCTGTGCTAGGTGCTTCATAAACACACCATCATTTAATCCTACAAGGTAGCTTCTATTGTGACCCTCGTTTGCAAGATGAGAAAACTGAAGCTCAAAGAGGTTGGACAACGTAACCAGGGTCACACATTTAATAAGAGGCAGAGAGTGACTTCAGACCCGAGTCAAATCCAGATTGCTTTGAACCTGTCCCTAACCACTATACACACTGATTTTCTGCTTACAAGTGGAAATGACAAAAATGGGGCGAAATTGCAATCTCATTATTATACGGACTGCCCTTACCTTTCAATTTTGTTGGCAGTATTTTCCTGAGGATAAACGCTTGAGGTTGTATTTCCTCAACAAACAGTTTTCAAAGAGGATTTTAAATGCTTATTGAACATAATATCTGACATCCCCCATTGCTTCTCCTGCTTAGGAGTCTCAGTCTGTGACCTCTCTTGTCCTTGAATACACCTGTCCGTCCAGCCTCTGGGCAAGGCCTCCATGTGGAAGGGCCACTGCCTTTCCTATTTGAAAAATCATTCTCCCATCCTTCAAGGCTAACCTCAAGTGCTACCTCTTTTGTGAGGACTTCTATCATAGCTTCCAGCCCAAAATGACCTCTTCAGCCCTGGGTCCTACCATTATTCCAGCACCTCTTCCATGCACACTGCCCTGACGTGTGCTTCCTGCCCTTTGATGGCTCTGTTGTCCATCTCTGTACCCAGTGGAATAGATCTGTACAGAGAGCCAGCTTCCCACTGCTGGCCCTCACCTCCTGTGCATCAGCAGGTAAGTCATTTAACCACTCTGACCCTCAGTTGCTTTGTTTTGGTTTTTTTTTTAAACTGTATAAATGGAAATATAATACAACACCATCTCCTGGGTTCTTATAAAGATTAAATGTAATGGAAATTCTTTATAGATTATCAAGTGTATTGAAAATATAGAGCATTATTATTACATTGCTAAAAAGTCGATGAATGAAGAAAACACCCAAAGTTTAATATCTAGACTGATGCAAAAATGTATATATTAAGCTTCCAACACAGCCCCACACTTAGACAATTAGGTGTGTGAATAGTATCATTTTATGGACTTAATGCACTATAGAAAGTTAGGAGACATAAACAAGTTGCAAAGGACGTATTTCTAGTTTTGAAGTAAAGGAAAAAGAACAAATACTGCTTCTCCTAAAATTCTCATTCCATCTTTGCTACCCTCCACCACCTTTCAGATACCCTCCTTGCACATGTGCACAGTCGGGTAGAATCCCGTGGGCGCTGGGACACACACAGGAGGCCAAGGAGTAGCCCTCGCTGTAGAACTCTACAGAGGTCCTGCGTGGTAAAGCCCAGGACAGTGTGATGAAATGGCCACCACAGCACCATGAATGATCCTGGCACTTTTTCTTGCCCCACTGGAGGCTGTGAACAACATCTACCTGCAGGCTAGAGGCAGGATAAATCTAGCTGCCCGCCGCACCCCAGCAGGAGGGGTTTGCTCCAGAATGGAACGCGACACCAGTGACAATCTACTGAGGCCAGATGAAGGAAGCCAGGAGGACAGCGGGATGAGGTCACAGGCGGTGCTGATGCTCAATCAGCTGCATGTATCAAGGGCCCTGATGGCATTGGGACCTCCTCTTCCCTCCAGTCCTGAAGCATTCTGGGTGTAGACCGTGGTGGCACTCAATGCCACAGGTACACAGCAATCCTGACACAAGTACATAAGTAGGGCAGCTGGATGTTAACCTTTCTTTCATAAAATAAAAAGTACACTAGGTTCTTTCTTTCGTCAGGCGCTCCCTGCACCCTCTCAGCAGTTCAGGTCAGGGGAACCATCCCAGCCCCATCCCAGCTGTGGGCATCGTGCAGCACAGCGGGGAGACGGCAAGCTCGGGGGGCAAATCCCGGTTCTTTCACTCATTAGTGATGAGGTCTCAGACATATGACTTAACTTCCTTGGGCCTCAGTTTCTCATCTGAATGGTGGAAATAAAAACAGGCTGGTACCTAGCACATGGTTGGTATTTGACAAATATTTGTTGGGCAGGTTTCTAGGTCCAGCTCCGTGTCTTGTGACACAGGTGCCAAAAATAGCCAGCATTTCTATCTACTGTCTTCTGCCGTTGTTTTAGGCTGTTTCGTCTCCCAGAAAAGTCATTTCTAGCTTCTCTTTTGCTATCTTACTTGATTTACAAGGCTCAACGCCTTGGGGAAATTTTATCTGATTTTCCTGGTTAGAATGAATTGCTCTCTCCTTCGGGCTCCCACAGGGATATAGTTCAAACTCCAGTAACATTCTTTTATCAACCATCTAGTATTGCCATCAGCCCCTTACACGTCTGACTCGCCACAAAACCATGGATGACCCAAAGCGGGGATGCCAGCTTATCCGGCTTTGTCCGTCCCTCCCAGCTGGGGACACAACAGGCACACGGCTCCATGAAGGCTCCCCACCATTTCAAACCTGAGCTTGGGGAAGCTCCCTCCACTTAATCCCAGATTACCTGAAATCCCTGCATCTGCGGGTGGCCCTTGGCCACTGAATCTGAGGGGGTTTAAAATCTCTGGGGGACCTGCTGCCTGATGAGTGAGAACTGCGTTCACTGAACACCCTGTGGCCCACCCAGCACGGGACCATCGCAGATGTTCTCTCACTTAATGCTCGAAACCCCTCTTAGATATTAACTGACACTTTACCAACCAGGAAACCAAGATTCAGGGAGACAGCAACCATTTGTGGGAGCCAGGGTTGGAGGGGAGGTCTCGCTGCACCCCAAGCTTGTGCTTCTGCTGCCAGACTGTACTGCTGTCTTTCAAGGATGAAGCTGTTTAGGTGTGGTTTTGTTGTTTCACTGTCAGGCGAAGCAAAAAATACTGTTTCTACAGCGCTCTCCCCTCCTCTGACGCCTCCCTGTCCTCAGCAATGAGGAGCAGCGCACCTGGCTTCCTTAGCTCTGTCCCAGGAATGCAGCCCTCAGCACAGCCCTGACCACGACAGCCAAAGCACACCCACCAGCGACAATGAACGTGCTTTTTCTCTGCACCTAAGTGCAATGAAATTACGTTATTTCACAGTAATTAGTTTAGCACAGAAACAAGGACTTGAGGACAAATCCTTTCCACTGATGCTAAAATCTGTAAAATCAATTCTTTATGACCCTCCCGGGGTGACGTTATGGAAGGGGCACCTGGGATGCCCAGATGGGGCTACTTCCTTACCAGCCTAGGCCATGCTGCCTCGTCAGGGGCCTTGAACCTGCCCACAAAACAAGGGCCTCCAAGGCCTGGGAGAGTGTGTGTGGTTCCCCTGCAGCCACTGCTGCTGTCATAAAAAATGAATGTACTAGTCAACTCAGGTCCTGTCTTTTTTAAGACCTTTCCAAACTCAGGACTGCTTGGCCTTCAAATTCAACAGACCTTCTCTGCCAGAAGGAAAGAGAAGACCAGTTTCATTTACTTTATGAGTGGCTCCTACTAGCAATGACTACGTGCGTGATGGCTACTGCATCCCCACAACAGCCGAGTGTCTGCGTTCGCCGAGGAGAAGACTGAGGCTCAGAGAGAGGCTCTGTCACCAAGCACTCACGGAGGCCTAACGCCTGGTCTGGGCCCCACTCTGACGCTATTTTGGTGGCCACCTCTGGCCTCTCCTCGTCCCAGTTCCAGGGATCTTCTCACTCTCACGCCTCTCCACCTTCCAGCTCTATTCCCTGGAAGAACTTGAGCCTGTGCTCACCTTTTCCTTTCCCTCCACCCCACGCCTTCCAACATCTGTCAAGTTCTAGGCCTGATATCCTCCCCTCCTTTCTCTCCTTCCACAAACACGTGCTGAACCCATGCTGCCTCATGACAGGCCCTAGTACAAGAAGCTACGGCTACAGCACTGAGCAAGGAGAAAGTGGTTCCTGCCCCCAGGGCGCTTACAGTCTGACACTGGACACAGATACAAACCAATCCACGACACAGTCATCCAGTTGTAACCGGTGAGGACGATGAGCACTGTAAGAGCATATACCTGGGTTGCCGGCTTAGTGTGAGGGGGTCAGAAGGGTTTCACTGATGAAATAAGATCTTCAAAAAGAAGGGACTGGGAGAAAGCAGGTGGGGCTCCTTCCAGGAGTGAAGATCCTTTAGGTTCTCTGGGTCTCAGGCCAACCTGTAACCCCCACTGCTTCCCACCCATTAAACCATCCAACCTAAGATGAAACACAAAGCCCCCCACTGCAGGCCTGTGGGGCAAGGGAATACCTGGCTGGGGCCCTGGAATTCAGTCCTGTCCTTCTGAGGAGCCCCCACCAGTGAGTAAGAAGAATTTTCACCTGTCCACATCTTGTGACCCAGGAATTCTACTCTGGGAAACACTCCCCATAATGACTAAAAGGAGGAAACTAAAAGATGCTCATAGAAGCACTATTTGTTAATAATACCAAACCATTGGAAATAGCAGGAATACAATGAAACAGTAATGGCACAAATATGATAGAGCCATTAATCTTGACAAGAATGAGAATTGTGTCAATTCTTGACACTGTTTGCATGGAAAAAAAATGGCCCATGAGAAAGGCAGAAGAACGCCAACTTGTGAATTCGTGCTGGCCACACGGGGGCTTTAGGCTGCCATCCTTCAAGGGGGCGGGTCAAGTATAACACCAGAAAATTCTAGAATGTGTCAGTTTTGCCCTAACATCTTGAATTCTGAATTTATTTTTAAACTTCCTGAACACTTGGATATGTTAGAGTTTGAAGGTTTTTGTAGGTAACATTTGCTTTTGAATCTAGTATATAAATTGCTTCTTTTCTACACATCTCAAAAACAGCAGCTAAAACTGCTGAGATGGGGAACAGATGAGTAGCTGTCAGGGGCTGAGGGCAGGGAGTGAGGACTGACCACAGAGGGCCATAAGGGGGCTTTTGGGGGTGATGGACACACTCTGCATTTTGATTGTGGTGGCAGCAGTCATGCAACTCCATCAGAATTCATAAAATTAATGAAAAAGTGTTAATTTTCTGCATGTAAATCTCAATAAATTTGGTTTTCAATGCAAGCAGTCAGGGGCCGGTGGCTGAGTCAGTGTGGAGTTAAGGGAGACATGCCTAAGAGTGGCTGGGGTCTCGGTCCTAGTCTTGGGTCCCTAGGATACAGTCAGAGCCCTAACATTGCCAGGGAAAGGAACTACAAAGAGCAGATACACCGACGTTATCCAGTTGCCCTGCGGATCCACCCCATCCGTCTCCGCCCTGCTCTGTGCCCTGCGTGGCTGGCCCACAGGGTATATACCAACGGGTTCCCTGAGGCTCTGGCTTCTGGCGGGATTCCACCAGTGGGAGGAGGTCAGAGAGTGGGGAGAGAGTGAGGTCTGCAAGCTGGAAAGTACTCTTTCCTGCTGAGCTGAAACATGTTGAATGACAATCATTTCAGCTAGTTGTTTGTTTATTCCTATTTTACAGGTGAGAAAAGGAATTTTAAGGAGATTAAGTCCAGGTGACCCAGCTAGCCATGGCAGGACAATACAGACAAGATGCACTTGTCTATTTGGGCCCGTACCTCTCCGTCTCCCATGGAGCCCTAACCGGCCTCCCTGTCATTTTCACCCCGGGGTTGTGGCCCTGCCCCCTCCTCCACACAGCCCTACTTCAGACAACGGCGGAGAGCCAAGCTGGTCTCCTCCAGTCCTCCTTCTGGGGCTGTAGGATATTTGTCTGGGGTCTGTTATAAAGAGAACAATCTATATATATCTTGCTATTAGCAATTCCCACAGAGCAGCATGAAGGAATCAATCTTGGAGAGAAAGGCTTTAATACAGGATCCCATATCTTTATCACTTTTTCGTCCTCCTAAAAGATCAAGTTCAATCATCTCCGTTTCTCATTTTTTGGACTACAAAGCTAAATCTATGGCTTCTATCCAAAAGGCATGATGTGAAATCGAAGAGAAAGGAGAGAAAATGAGCTTATTGCTCACTAATAATACCTAGACCCAAAGTGCAACAGGCCTGTGCTTATGAAGCTAATGGCATCTGAGATCCTGATACTGCGTGAGCCGAACCCCCTGGGGATAATGGAGGGGAGGAAGTGGGTAAAATCACCCTGGTCTCCATTTCTAATCCTTTCTCTAGTCATCTCATGTCCATCTCACATGTACCTGAGCCCCAGGACATAAGGCCCATTTCTGCCCATACTGTTCCTCTGTCTAGTAAGGGCTTCGCAGGTTTAACCGTGCTACAAGGTCTTTTATTCAACTCAGCCTTACTGAGCACAGCCAGCTTGTGCCATGCTGTGTGCAAGAAAATGAATCTGCAGCAGAGAATAAGGCATGAGAGATAGGAGAGTAAGCAACGCCACCCCTAAAGAGAAGGGGAGCCTAATATCCCTTCCAACTGGATTGCTGCCATGCTTAAGCCCCATGTGCATGGTGAAATGTCAGAGATCTTGAGAGAGCCCGCACAGGCCCGTGCAAATCATATGCCCACGTCCACCTCAATCAAACTGGATGGCCCAGGTTCTTCCAGACCAGGAACTGCGATCATACTCCTACAAGTAATGCTCTCTAATAACTGTCTTTTGAAAAGCAGCAATTAAGCTGAGCAACATTTTCATCTATAAATTAAACTATCACCATTTTAAGCAAGGGTTCTGATTTTATTTTTCTCAATCCACAATCACCTGCTGGGAAAGGTAAAAAATGTGACCTAATTAAAAAAAAAAAAGAATCCCTCATTGCTCTGGAGCATGTTGCAACGTTCCCACCGGCATTACCCAGAGGCTGCTGCAGCCTTGCTGGTGACACCACCACAATGTCCTGGTTCAGTTTCCCAAAGGCAGAGACTGTAGACCAGAAAGGATCTAACATCCACTCCCACCAAATCCTGGGTGGAGAGAACTGAGCTCCAAGGAGAGGGGGTGTAACGTCTTTCCTTGTCATGTGACCTGTGTTTTTCAACCTCATCTCATTTAATCTTTTCATGAGGCACCACCACCTCATGAAAGAAGTACTATTATTCTTCCTACTTTGCAGATGAGGAGACCAAGGCTCACGAGGGTTACACAGCTGCAGGGCGGCAGAGATGAGATTTCCACTCAATCCTGTCTTGTCTTCTGATCAGAACACTTCTAATCAGCCTCTCAGCTGCTTCAGAGAAATCACAGTGACAGACAGGCTGCCCTGCAGGGCAGACCTGCACCAATGATGGCAGAAATGACATCCAAGGGTCTCCAATGAAATGTAAATCTATGCCGGTTTTGTATTATTAACAAGCCTTTCGTCTCCTATTCCAAAGGCCTATCTGGCAAGACAGGTGCTTGGAGAGTCCTCGGGGTATTAATCCATAGCTCTTCTGTGGCACTCCGTGTCTGCTTTCTACTCGGAGATTCAGAACACAAGGGAAGCTGTCAGTTTTATCTGGATAGAGGCAACTGTCAGTGAAGCAAAAATCAACTTTTGTCCTAGTTAAAGGAATGACATGAGGCGCTCTTTTGGTAATGATTTTTCTTGTGGCTGCTTCCCTGGAACAGCAAGACATCCCTACAAATGTTTCCTGACAGGTGCCCCTGGTTGTACTGTCAGCGGCCCTTGTGACTAACAGCCTGGGGAGCCCGTAGGTGCTTCAGGGAGACGAGGCTGGTCCACGTTCTCCCTCCAGACGTCCCAATACTTTTACATGTGATGCTAGTAGTACTACTAATATTATTAGCAATGACAGTATCTAATGTTTATTGAATGCTAATTCTGTGCCACGGAGTGGGCTAAGTACTTCATCCAAATTATCTTCCTGGAATTTCTCAACAACCCTGTGAAGTGGCCACTATTATTATCCTCATTTTACAGATGTGTAAACTGAGGCCAGGAGAGGTTAAGTAAACCTGCCTAAGGTATAAAGCGCCTTAGTAGCAGAGCCTAATTTCAGAACTCGGGCTCTCAGCTACTACTCCCAGTTTCCTCTCTGTAACATGGGGCTCATCATTCCAGCCCACCCATTATAAGAACCACAAGGAGAGTGGAAACTGAGGTTCAGAGAAGTTAAGTCACTGGCCCAAATTCACACAGTCATCAGGTGACAGAGGCAGGGCCTGAGGTGGGGTCTTTTGATTCTATGTCATCTGTTCAAGCCAGGAACTTATCTCATAGTGGTTGAAAGTATGGCCTTTGAAGTCCTATGTCTTTTATTGGTATTGGGACCCTGCCCAGTTGTTAACTTCTCTGAGCTTTAGTTTCCTCTTCTAGAAAATACAAAAAATAAAACCTATCTCACAGAATTCTTATGAATGTTCAGAGAGATGGGATTTGGACCAATGCTAGGCACACAGTAAAAATTCAAAATATTAAATTAAGATGGGAAAGTTATGAGCTCGAAAGAAAAAAATAATTGAAAGCTCAAGAGCCTGAGTGCCTAGGGCTGGTTGGGTCATAGTCCTGCCACTTACCATGTGACCGTGGGAGAGTTACTTAAGCTCAGTGGGTCTCAACGTTATCATCGGTAAACTGGGAATAATAACTCATGGGGTGGTGGGGAAGTTTCAGTGAGAAAACACAAGGAAAGAACTTAGAACAGAGAGGGGCATGTGAGCTGCATATAATCAAAACTAACTGTTCTTATTCGTGATATAAAGTGACCCCTATAATTTTTACTACTACTTCATACCACACTGCCTTTGTGTTGAAAATGTTTGAAAAACCATTCTATAAATAAAGCTTTATTGCCATGGCTGTAGGAGCTTCATGGTTTGAGTTAAAACTAATCCTCCCCACCCATCATTCTCTTCCCAATTTGTTCTGCAAAAGGATTTCTTCTTTTCAGAAAAGAAAAGGTGGGGTACTGAAATGGAGACCAAAGAGTACGTGAAAACCTTCGTTAGGAGATGGGTGAACAAAGCAAGGTGCTCATCCTCAATGGCTGCCTCTCTGAACGGGCATCCTTCGGAGAGAAAAATACACACCTTCTCTCTGAAGAGGTCCCCCAGGCTTCCCAGAGTCTCACCTGAGCCCAGAACAGCCAAGGGACAAGGGAGCAGAGGTCAGCCCAGAGGTAAGGCCCCAGGCCCCATAGCCTTTGTGGATCCTAAGTGCTGACTTCCAATTTCTCTACCTACCTATGAAAATAACTGCAAATGTCTCTGCAGATAAAAGGTCACTCTTTGCCCATTTCCCAAGAAACTTTCCAAATGAGAAACTGAATGTCAAACGGATCTGTCAGGTTTCCATCCACACAGGGCAGCTCTGAGCAAGCGCGGGAGAAAGAGCAAGACTTTCCCACCCGCTTCTCTTCCCCTCTGCTGGTGACGTGATGCGATTCTTACCTGGAACTTGATAGGATGCAGAAAATAATTACAAATGAAAAGGTTATTCATAATTTTTAAATGAGTTAATTAGTAAACCTAGTCAGACTCACTCATTACAGTAATTAATAATTGATTATACTTGAAATTAAAGATAATTTTTCATCAAAAATCTAATTAAATATCTGTGCTTTTGCCTGTTGATTAGATTGGTTGGCCTGATGGAAAAGAGTCTTTGTTAAAGGTATTTTTGCTCAGCTGAGACAATTAATTTGATTTTTAATAATTGATAGTTCATTACAAGTTAGTCATCACAGCCTCTGATGATGGCAGAACAACAAGATGCTCATCCCTGGCCCCCAGCAGCTACAGGAGGCCAAGCACTAGGGTGGTCACTCCCAGCTCCTGAGGAAAGCTAGGGATGGACTTCACACCTGTGCAATGCCTTCACCTGCATTTGCTTGCTCCGGCCTATTTTCTAGATGAGGAAATCAGGGCTCAGAAAGAGAAGTGAGTTGCCCAAGGGCAACCCGTGGCTAGTTAGCAGGACTGGGAATAGAATCCAGGGTGTCAGAGGCTGGGTGTGAGCTCTGAGTCTCTAGATCTTTGGAATATGGAATCGAGAGTCCAGTCTTAAAGTGTCCACACATAGACTTTTATCAGAAAGATGTCCTTATTCTTGGAAAGGACACATTATCAATGAACTGACCTACTCATAACTTGAGACACAGGATCTCCTAAATCGGCCTCAGGTCTACCCTCCTCTCTACCTACCTTGTCACTGTCTTAGTTGAAGCCCTCAATTTCTGCTGACTTCATTATTGCAATAGGGACTGTCCTTCCTTCCTCTACCTTTATTTTTCTAAGATAAATTCTGTGTCCTGCCACTGCTTAAAACCCTCCAGTGGCTCCCCTTTGCTCATCAAATAAGGTCCTTAACTTGGTCTCCATAATCTGACCAAACTCTCCTGCATTAGTTCCAACACCCCTTAAATGCTTCAGACACAGAAAATGTCCTTGCCATCACATTGTCCCTGTCAAGTCTGAAACTTCCCTCACTTAAAATGTATGTGTACTTCTGCTTAACTTTGACTTGACAATTCAGCTAAAATGTCGCCTTTCCCAGAAAGCCTCCCCTAGTCCTCTTGGTGGGGGCTGGCTATTCCCACAGCCCCTGAGCTCCTTCAGTCGCCGCCAACAGAGCTGTCTCCTTTTCTAAGCTATGACACCTCAACGGTAAGGACCATATCTTTAGCTGTAGCATTTAGACTGTGTCTGGCTCAAAGTAGGTACCCTGTATGGTCTGCTGAATGAAAAATAAAATGGACAAAACCACACATTCGAAGACTATCAGTGTTAGAAGGAAAAGTAACAGTCATCCAGTGACAACCCCCAGTCAGTGCTTGAATCTTATTCTCAGTACATGGCCATCAAGTCTACCGGTACCCTCTCTAGGAGTGGGCGCTCACTTCCCACAGTAGCCCCTATCCTTAGATAGCTGGTGACTGGCCACGTGTTTTCACTAAATGGGAGAAGAAGAAGCCTACGGGATGGAAATGAAAGAGAGTTTATTTAATCATATGAAGATTTATTCTTTCTCCCAGAACTGTGTAAACCTTAAGACTACAATACAAAACAATGTCTATACTCAGCAAACTACTTGACTCTTGACAAACAGTGACGCTGCTTGTTCAAAAGTCTACTCATTGAGGAAAGAAAGTGTCAGCCAAAAGCAAGAGCTGTGCTGATGGCTGGTAGGGACATAATACTGGAATGCCAGGAGGAAACGTTCATGCTGGGTGATGGTGCTTGGAACACCACTCTGTCACCTAATCTGAGCCCATCAATCAGGTATCTCTCACAGAGCCTGGGTGGCTGCTGCCCTCTCCCAGTCTGACTGTTCTTTTTACCCAATGACCTGTAGCAGGGATGGCAAATACCTGGTATATCATCAATATTCTCCACTCCTGTGACCACGGCAGACATTACTAATCAATCACACAGTCTCTTTTTTCATTGAGTCTGAATATAGCCTCAGGATCCTTCTCAACTTAGCTTTCTAGGCAGCAACACCTAATCCATCACATAGAAGAAGTGATGAAACATGTATGCCAACCTGGCCTTGAAGTCATGAAACTCTCCAAGTCAGTCTTCACAAGGGGAAGATAAACCTGGCATACCAAAGGAGGTCTGTTAGAGGTTGAGATATTTAAGGAAACTGGCTTGTTTGCAGGACTGTCATCTTGTTGATTACTTGTTTTGATTGAAGAACAGATTCAAGAATCTTGCGAGGGAAGTAACTTTACAGCTTACCAAACCCCCACCCCCACTCCAATCCCTGCTCCATATCCTGAACAAGTGGGGGCCCATGCTCTATTCATCATTCCTAGTGACAGCAGGTCCTACCTCTCCAGACAGCCCTCTGTTCATCCACAATGACTTCGCTTGTTAGAGTCCTTTTTCACAATGGGTGGCACTCTGTCTACCTCTGGTCAGTTATTAATTACAGTTCATTTCTACTTAATTGGGCTTCTACTAAACAAATTTCCTTTACTTACAGAATTATCTCAGAATTCCTTTGCATGGGTTCAATGCCCTCTCAAACTGGCCTGACCTACCTTCGATCTTAGAACTATACAATTTGAAAGTTGGAAAGGATAGAGGGTTACGTCAACCCTGCTGGATGCCTTTACTAACAGGCTGATTTACATAGAGGCAGCAGACTCTACCCAATGCCTATGGATCACTTCAGATTAATATCTTCCCTGGGAGCAGCCCAAAGAGAGGGGTCTGGAGTCAGAAATCAGACTGTGCGGGGAAAACAGGAAAAGAGCGCTCAGCAGGGTAGCAATGGGCCGGAGGAGTATCTTCATCACGGAGATGCCCTGGGGTCAGGTAGGAAGGCCAGTCAGTGCTGCTTGGGGTCTCTGTGCATCCCTCTGCCAGCTCTAACTGTTCACTGTCAATCTTATACCCCAGGTTTTCTCTTCCCTGGGTTTCTGACCATGATTTAACCCTGGACCTTGGCTCCCAAGGTGCCTTCATACTACCTTGTCAGAACCTCACCTTCAGACATGCTTTCCTGGCTTGAGGTCCGCAGCCCAATCTTTGGCATTTCTTCTCCTTCTTGCTCCTTACTGTAGCTACCTGCCTCCTGTCCAGCCTCTGAACCTTTATGACACGCATATCACAGGTCACTACCTCACGCGCCAGTCTCAGTAAGTGCTTATGCCTAATGTTAGGCATTTAGCACGTGGAAGAGCAGATGCTCAGCTCACTTCCTGGCATATGCACAGAGGGGAGGAGAAGAGGGCCCCAAGGAGTGGACTTTATCCGTCTGGGGGTGTAGGCCAGTCCAGAGCTCCAGGGCTGCTTGGCTCACCCTGCGTGCTCTGACTGCTATGCTGACCAGGAGCCCTCAGTGCCCACAGGTGTCTTTGTCACTGCCCTCTGGGCCAATGAGGAGTCAGGGGAAGCTGAGGTGAGGGAGGTGCTTACCCACAAAGTATGCCAGGAGGATGACCAGCGTGGCTGAGATGACAATGGCACTCAGGGCCGCACACTTCCAGTTACAGTACTTGGAAGGCTTCTTGAGGTTGAAGGCTGGCCGGGCGAAGGTGCTGCGGGGCAGGGGCCGGGGTGGCGGTGAGTACACCGTGCTGGACGTCAGAGGGTACCCTGGTGACGTGGTGCAGAAGAGCGGGGAGGTGCCTCCGGGCTTGAAGAGGAAGTGCCTGTGGAGGGAGAGAAACCAGACGGTGTCAGGTTCGGCTGGCTCACCAGACCCAGATCGACCTGGAGGACACAGGTAGCAATAGAAGAAGCATGCAGAGGAGCCGAGAGAGAGAGAGAGAGAGAGAGAGAGAGAGAGAGAGAGAGAGAGAGAGAGAATCACCGTGGAGAATACGCAGGGACAGGAAAAAGAGAATCACATACCAGACCACAAAACAGGGCACACAAAGACATGTTTCTAAGGAACACGGATGGGACAGCCCTACCCAAGGGGAAACCACCCAAGCCGAGGCAGGAGGTGTTACCTACTCGATAGAAGACTGGGTGTTTAGTCTCCCCGGGAAGAGATGAGCCTGGGATGCTGTTTCTTGGGGAATAAACTAGCTGTTCTCTAAAATGATTGCAGTAACTGGGAAAGTGTCTAAAATCCTGTTCTCTACCCTGGAGACAAAGGAACCTAAAATTTTTCATCTCCCTCCAATACCTACTTGGGCAGTGTACTTGGTGCAGGAATGGAGTACCATTCTCTTTAAAGGGGGCTTTGGGAGTGTGGGAGCCAAGGAACTGCCACTACATTCCAGCATGGTCAAGAGTCCCCTACTGGCTGTTACTCGTCAGTGACAGCAAATGCCTTTAAAGCACAATGCTCAGAAGCCAGGCTGCTGCCTTCCAAGTGCTGGTAAAGCTCTGCAGGGGGACAGACATGGACCTGCATCCTAGCTACAGTCTCAAGGGCAGTGTGGCGTGGTCAAAGCACATGGCTGCAGCCAAACTCGGAGCAGGAAGTCCTCCACAGCTTGCCTTTCACCATGGCCACGGGAGGGCTAGTACACAGCCCAGGAAATGAAGTGCACTGGTTGCACTGCATCCCCCCAAGTCTTAGGGTAAAAGATAATGCTTAGGGGTAGTCTCACATCCTTGTGAGGTGCAGGATGCCTCAGGCTACAGAATACATACAATACAGGACCTGTGCTACATAAAAATTGCTACATGAGATGGATTCGAATGGCAGAGGCAGCCAATGAGATGCCGGGAGCTGCATATTAACAAGACTGCTGTTAACATGCTGGGGAACAGGGTATTCCAAGGATGAACTCTTGCCATTTGAACATGGACTTGGGGTGGGCATGCAACATGGCATCATCACTTGCCCCAGGAGATCCCAGGGAAAGGTCTTAGGGTCTGCATGCAAGTGCAGGAGCCGCGGAAGAGCACACACTGAGAAGAGGAGCATGGGGATGTCACCTACCCGTCACCGTAAGCCCCATCATGGCGGGAGGCGCTGAGAATGTCCATCTCAATGAGGTTGTCCTGCAATGTCCCTAGGAATGGCTGCTTGCCTAGGTTTCTACGCACACATGGAGACACGAATGAAGCAATGAGTCATGCATGCATCGATGAAGGGGGAGAGTAGAGAAACACACAAAGTGGCTCTCTGGTGCAGCTGTGCGTGAGACCAGCGGGACACAAATTCCAGGCAACGGGTCTGGGTGCAAGCCACATGTGCAAGGGGTCTGCCTGGTACAGCGCATCCAGAGGGAGCATTCTCTATACAAACCTGGATGTCTGGCAGTTGTGTGAATCAAATCACAGCTCTCACTGATGAAGACGGATTATGTCTCAGGCACTGAGCTAGGCATGTTACATCCATTTATCTCAAATCTTCAAAATAGGCTACGCAAGCAAGGCAGTATTATCCCCAGTCTACAGATGAGGAGACTGAGAGGTGGGGCGTAAGAGGACTTGCCAAGCTTACCAGATAGCAAGGTTCACAGCAGAAATCTAAGCTCAGGTTTAGCGGGTTCCAAACCCTGTGCTTCCCCCTCTCTTTGATATTGCCTACCTCTGCTTAAGCGTAAACAATAGCTAGAGACACTCATTTTATCAGCCCAAAGAAAAAAGAAAGACAAGCATGTGGGGCCATTTTCTTCTAAAGCAGTGGCTCTCAAACTTCCAGTAGCTCCAGGATCATCTGAGAGCTGTGCTTTGCTGGGGCCCAGTCTGAACCATTTCGAACAAGCTGGTGGTGGCATCAGCCTGTTGCGTGCATGTGAGGGAAGGGACTGAAGACACAATGCTAACTTTTGGGCCCAGTCTGCCAGGGTCCTTCCTTCTGACTTTGGCCAGGTATTGAGAACCAGGAAGCCCAAATTCAAGTCCCTTTACTGCAACTTTCTTGCTGTGTGACTTTCTGTAAAAACTTGAACCTCTTCTAATTGTATACTTCCTTCACCTGTAAGATGGGGATAATGATAGTAATAAGCTTACGAAATTGCTATAGGACCAACTGAGTAAAGAATTTTCAAGGGCTAAACAAATCTTATAGAATGACTAATGCTCAATATAAGAGCTACTATCTACCCTGCATTTACCATACCTATACTACTCACTATTCCAGAACTCTGCAACTATTATCTAGCTTAAATCTTATTCCTTACAACAACCCTACAAAGTAAATACTATCACCTTTGTTTTGTAGGCTGGCAAAGCAAGGTTCGGAGAACTAACTTGTCTAAGGTCCTACCTCAGAGTAAGCAAGCAGCAGAGCCAGAATGGAACCTCAGTCTGTCTGATCCCAGAGCGCAGGCCTCTCAGCTTATAATCCTGTGTCATTGCCCTGACTGTGGCTTTGCCTGATGGCCAGCCTCATAGATGGACATGAAGATGGGCTGTACTATCTTAAAGTGCTATTGCATTCACATTTCAAGGGACAGGCAGAACACAAAACAACATTGTTTTGCAGCCAGGACCACTGAGTACTGCTGTGGTGGTGGGACCTCCCCTTCCAGGGGGTCCTGAAGCATCTAGGCCCAGCAGCCTGGGGAGCAGGCTGTTCTGGTGGTATTTGAGGCCCCCGGGCCTCCCACAGTGCCTGGGAGGGACAGAGTATGGAAGTTCCTCAGAGTGGCCTTATGGCGCAGTGAGAGGCACACAGACAGACAGGCCTTGGGGTCAGACAGATCCCAGCTCCTCGGGCAGGTGAGTCAATCTCAGGTCTCTCTGATCATTCATAACCTGGACAATCACTCTCCTTATAGAAGCTAAGGTATAATTTGGATCATGTCACTACTCTGCTCTCAACCTTCCAATGGTTTTACAAGAATAAAACCATAGTCCGTACAGGGGCCCACGAGATCCTGCAAGGTCTGATGCCCTGATACCTCTCCACCCTCATTTTCTGTGCCACACACACCAACCTCTTCGCTGTTCCTCTACCAAGTTAGGTCTTTGCTGTCCTTTGCCTGAATTGCCTTCCTCCCAGTATCGGCATGGATCATGCCTTTCCTTCTCACCCTAACTGCAATAGCTCCCACCCTACTCTTCCCCATCAGCCCCTTGCCCCTTGCAACTGCTTTAGGTTTCCTGACACGACCAGACACACACCAGATGTGTATTTATCTGTTTATTGTGTTCTTTTCCTAATGTAATTTAAGTTCCATGCGGATAGGAATCTTCTCTGTTTTGTTCTTTGCCCATGTGCCCAGAGTGCCTGGTACCTGGTAGTAGGCACTCTGTAAATATTTGCTGAAAACAGCAAATGATGGGGTATACAAGGGGAAGTGAGCCGGGCATGCTGCAGGAATGCAGCTGGTGCTTAACTGAGGGTAGCCCAGGTGGTGTTATATTATTATTTCCTCTACTCCTTGCACTTCACGAGGGAATTTCCAGTCTTTCTCTCGTCCATATGGCCCAGGCTGAGCAGGCCGAGATGCCCCTGCTGCCTCCCGGGGGCCTGGGGCTGGGTGGGTGGCACATCCCCGAAACTGGCCTGAAGCACTAGGCTAGGACTGTGCTTTCAGCGAGTCAAAACTACACCTTTAAGCCCATCAGAAACAAGTAAACATATTTGGAGAACAAAGACATAAAGGATAAAGATCAAAATGTTAACTGCAGAAATTTTCTGGTATCTGGATTGAGTGATTTTTACTTTACTTTTATAATTTAAAAAGAAAGTTCTTTTAAAGAGAGAGAACAATTATGAAAAGAGCACAGACCTCCTAAGACAAGAGAAGAGCAGTGCAACACAACAAGGGGATTCTGGAGGGGCAGAGAATGAGATTTCCCAAAGGGGCCTCCACGCTCGTCCGACTTGGGTGTTAATCGTGCAGATCACTTGGGAATCTGGGGGGACAGGGCAATGCCGCCTGCTCAGAATGTACTACTGCCTTGAAATAACTTTATTTTGTACTTTTAAAACTTATTTTGGGGTCAATTTATGAGGCCTCACTTGATTGATGGTGACACTGAGGCCCCGAGAGACATGCGTCTGGCTCCCATTCACACAGCAAGTCAGTGGCAGAGCAGAAACTGGAAGCTAGGTGACCTGACTCAGTTCAAGGCTCCCCGCTAAATTCCCTGTGCACCTCCTCTCCCCAACAGCCTAAAGTTAAGAGGATTTTCTGACGGCGCCCCTAAGCTGCTGAGCCCTCGTAGGTCATGATCCTGCGTGCTCACCAGCACGCTGCTGCTGGAAGTCAGGTACGGACACAGAGGTCACTGGGCCCCCACGCTGGTGGGTGCTGTTACTTTCTTTTACAGACATGGAAACTGAGGCAATGAACAGGTAGCGATCTCTCCGACCTCCCAGCCTCACGATGCCTGTCAGGAAAGACTGTGTACTCGCAGAGGGCCCTCAGCCAAGGGCTGAGCGGCCCTTAAAGCTTTCCTTAGAGTTGGGAGGGGACTGACTCCCCTGTAAGCCTGAGGGGCCACCTGGGGATGGTCCCTGCACTGGCTGAAGTGGGCTTCTCGTTCCATCTCTCTTATCCAGGGCAGCGTCTCCCATGGGCAGAACCAAGAGCTTTCGGGAAGGAAGGGGCTGGGAAGCTGCCGTGAGATTCCCCACTGCTGTCCTGTTCAACAGCCCAGCCCCCCTTGTCACAATGAGCCCACAAAGCCTTGGGACAGCCTCTCCGTCAAGCAGGACAGGTAGTGAGGCTGAGACCCCGAGGTGGGGGAGTGCTGGAGACTCGGCCGAAACCTTACGGAGCCTCAGTGATGGAAGCTGAACAAATGAATGAACGAAGACACAGAAGAATGAACCAAGCCTTCCAGGCCACAGTGATCCTTTCAAAAGGCCACTCCCGTGCCACACTCCTATTTAAAAGATGTTGGTGACCACTCACGCCTACCTCTACCACCCTCAGGAAAAGTGCAACCCTTTTTTCACATAGCTTCAGTCCCTTCATTATCGATCCCCATTTACTCTCATCTCCATGAATCCCCCGTGTCCCCACTTTATTCAACTCTTAGCCATCGCTCCAAAATACTAAGCTCTCCCTTGGCTCCGTGCCTTTGCACAACTGTCCCTCATCTCAGGATTCCTTTCTCCCCAGGAAATTCCTACGAATGCCAGCCTAAGACGTTACCTTCAATGACCAGGAAGGCGGGGTTGGATAGTGGTTAGCTGTGTGGGCTCTCGAGCCAGCAGCCTGGTGTGAATCCCGGCCCGCCACTTACAGGCTGTGTTTCCTTAAGCAAGTCGCTTAACTTCTCTGTGCATCAGATTCGCTGTCTCTAAAGTGCGGATGGTAATAAGACTGCCCCTCGGCTGGTGTCTGTAAACTTAGGTTCCAGGAGGGTTCCCACCCTTAATTGTGCCCAAACTATTTGTACAATTAATATGGTTTATTCTGAACCACTGCTTTCCTTTTGGGAGTCTGGAATTTGCATACTTGCCAGGCAGTAGGTGCCTATGTGACCAGCCCCCAGTGACAGTCCTGGGCACTTAGGCTCTATTAAGCGTCCCTGGTTGGAAGCTCATTAGAGCACCCAGAAGGGCTCCCTGCGTGTTTGCTTTCATTGTTACTTGACGCCCTCGGGCAGAGGGAGCCACAGTCTCCTTCCTGCTCCAAGTCCTCCCCGAATCAGAGCGTTATCCTGAGTGCCTGTCTTCCTTCTCACCTAAGGATCCGTCTCCTTCCCTGGACTATGAGCTTCTTACAAGGCTTACGTGTTTTATGCAGGCCTGTGACTGAATAACCACACGACAGGGATGACCGCCCATCCCGACTCCCTGCAGCATGCAGGGTTTAGCCTGGTCCCTCAGAAGCTCGTGTGCCAGCCTGGGGACACCACTCAGGCTGGGTGGGAGACCACCAGGATGGTCAACCATCCTTGAGGGTGGGCAGGGCCATTCCCTAAACTGAGTGTGACCCTAAAATGGGCCCCAGGCTTCCAGACCAGGTCTGAGATGAGATGGGCTGGAGTTGAGGTCTGGCAGCCCTCAGCGCTGGCTTCCCCTGTAGTAGACGGGAGCCTGACAGGTTATTAATCAGTCCCTGGGAAATCAATTAAGTGTCTAATGCTGCAGAGTGTGAAGGAAGTAGGTCAGTGTTGAGGGGACCCTGAACACATGGCTTCCACCAGAATGGACCACAGATGTACCTGCAGGGCTTAAAGAAACCTCTGACTCCAGCTCTAGGGGGCACAGGTAGGCCCAGTCTCCTCCCTTGGGGACTCAGTTCCCCCGGGGAGTGCCACAGTCACAGGGGGAATGGAGGAAGGAGTGGGCCTCTCTCTCCCTTGTCCTTCTGCTGGGCTTTCTTGTTCTGCCAGCATGAAATCTGGATCCCTTCTGGTCATTCTACCAGCTGTGGTATCTGCTTAGCTCTTTATTTCAGTCTCTCAACAGACTCAGTTTGACAATTAGGGAAGGGACTGTGACTGTTGCTCTGGCATCAGGAGGCTCCCTGACCTGGAGGGGCTTGGCAAAGCGGTTTAGGACAACTCTCATCTAGGCCCTGCTCTCCTGGGCATCTCGGCCTCTGTTTATGCGGTGCCTCTCAGGCGCCCCCTGCCTCCCAGCTCTACCTGGGACGACTGCTTGCTCTTCAGCTCTCAGTCACATACCTCCCCTGCCCCCCAGGTCCACTGCAAAGTCTTCCCTTCTCCCCACTCAAGTCTCAGGTGAGTATATTTATTCATTCCTTTTTTCCATCATTCATTCATCTTACCAGTGCATTAATATTCATCAAGCACCCACCAGGACGCAAGCCCTGTGTTCCTGTGCTGTGTGCTGGGCGTGTGAGGCAATTCAAACACGCGTGACCCGTGCGTACCTCTACCCTAGAACTTACCCTACTGCAAGCCTGTTCTCTAAAATGTCTTACCTGCCAGGGACCCAGTAGGCATTCACTGAATAGTTACTGAACAATAAAGCACTACATGATCAATAGTTGAATACTTACTGTGTGCTAAGACATTCAAACATTATATTATGTAATTGCTACACCAGCCTTATGAGGCACTATGGTGGACTGGTTTAAAAGTGGCCAAAAATTCTTGGGTCTCTCTCTGAGAAGTCTGTTGTCCTTCCTCTTGAAGCTGAGTGGCCTATTACTGCTTTGACCCACAAAATATGGCAGAAGTGACACTATGGCAGTTCCAGGCCAGGCCTTTAGAAGAATGAATGGCTTCTGTCTCAGTACCATGAAGCCCTGAGTCACCAAGTATAAAGTACAACTCTCTGCTGGGAAGACCATGCGGAGAGGCCCTGAGACCACATTAGAGAGAGAGGGGTCCCACTGAGCCCAGCTTTCCAGCCATTTCCCCCAATGTGCCAGGTGTGTGAGTGAAGCCCTCTTAGAGCAGAGGGATCGCCCTGCTGAGCACTTCTTGGGGTCCTGACTCATACTATGAATATAATCAACTGGTGGTTTTTTTAAGCCATTAAGTATTGGAGTATTTTTTTTTATCTATTGGAGCAATAGATAATTAGAACAGGAAGTTACTAGTATTTTCTCCCTTTCAGAGATTAAAAAAAAAAAAAATTAAGGTCTAGGTTCATAGCTAGTGAGCACTGGGGTGGGGGCTGGAGCATAGGATGTATCTGATCCTAAAATCTGAGCTTTGAACCATCATCACTGACGTCCTCAGAACATCAAGGTCCAAGAAGTTAGTTCTCCAAAGTAGAGAAGGGGTATAACCCACTATTTCTTCTCAACTCCTCTGGTGAGGAGGGGCTCAGGAATATTTGTTGAATGACTTTTTTCTTGACAATGATGATATGGGAAGCAGCTGTCTATGGGAATAAAGACATTCTATGGCATCAGAGTATGTCTCTCACGCCAGGCACTATGCTGTGTGCTCCTCACATTATATTTCATTTACTTCCTCCCAACCCAAGAGGCACGCATTTTTATCCCTATTTACAGATGGGGAAATCACGGTTCAGGGATGTTAAGAAACTTGCTTAGGTAGCAAGTGTTAAACCCAAAGTGGGGATTCGGGTCCATCTGAGTCTAGAACGCGTACTCTTCCTACCTCACCAAGCTGGTCAAAATCACCTGTGACTCTCTCTGCCAGACTTGACATTGATCCCTCTCTAACTGCACCTTGTTAGTTTTGTGCCATCAACCAGTGAAGGTCAGTGTTAAGATCCAGAATTCTGATCATGTTATCCACCGTATTAGGTACCTCTCCCAGTTTTAGGCCATCTTCACAGGCACAGAACTCTGGGGTCACAGAGGGCTTTGCTAGACCAAGAAATGAGGAGCAGGGGGTTCCCTGGTGGTGTATGGCTAGGCTTCGGCACTCTCACCACCGCAGCCTGGGTTCGATTCCTGGGCAGGGAACCAACCAAAAAAAAAAAAAAAAAAGAAAAGAAAAGAAAAAAGAAAAGAAAAGAAATGAGGAGCAGGGCAACCCTGGCAGAGAGCGGTGCGCCAGCATGTGCAAAGGCACCAAGGCATGAAGTGGGTGAGGGTCTGGGAGAAGGCCGGTAAGCACGCTCTCACGCACGTACTGATATTATACACGTAATTACATTACGTGTGGGTGTATGTATGGATATGCATATAAAAGAGTGTCTATGAGTGTATGTCTCATGTTAACAATGGGTTACCATTTGGTGGTAGATGTGAGTGATTTTCTTTCTCGCTTATTTCCACTTCCTAACTGTTCTACAAAACACTTACTACTTGACTAAGAAAACATGAGAAAAAAGAAATCAAAGTCATGTGGTTTGAGCCATGGAGGTGGGAGGGTAGAGATCAGAAAGGCAGGAGAGGGCTGGCTGACGTGGCAGGAGAGAGGAGCGGGCACCACCTTTGTACCCCGCAGTCACCATCAGGAAATGCCCCTGTGCGTGTCCTCTGTTCTCCTGAAAACCTGGAGAACCACCTACTTTGGTCCTAAGTGAGGAAAATGAGCATCCAAGCCAAGGGGGCGGCTACCATCTTCCATGCAGAGAATCAGAACCATCGATTGTTTGCTGGCTTCTTTCAGTCATGTGCCATCACTCAATAAGCATATTGGAAATAATGGAGATGTGATTAGGCTACTTGGGGCGGGGGGACATATAATGATGATCTGACTCGGTCACTGATGCGAGCAAAGGAGGCGTGGGGCAAGTCACATAATGTTAAAGGGTATCAACAAAAACAATATTAAAGGATTGCGGTGACACAGGTTGGGCTATATCTCTGAGAAATTTGCTCTTGGAAAAACAATTCTGTAGGAGTAAAGTGGTGCAAAAGAATGTTTTCTCTCCCTGGATCCCACAGGCTCAATGTGCAAATATCACAGTCCTGTGCCAGGCAGAGTCAGATGGGCATACTTTTCATGTACAGATTAATTTCACTGCCTTGGATGTGGTGTGATTGTCATCGTCTCCACACACAAGGAGAAGGAGTTTGAAATAATAAAATAGATGTTTCCCACTACTTTGAGGAATTGGGTAGAAGATTAAAAGGTTCCAATTGTGCCAGGCTGGGACACTTCATCTTCAGTTTAGAGAAAGCAGGGAAGGGCTTGGTCCCCTAAGTCAACAAAGCTTCTCTCAGAGGAGCAGGCGTGTGGGAGAATCTAATTTTCATCTTTATATCTCTCTGCATTTTCTCTAGTGAGTTTTTATTGTTTTTCTAATCATAAAAAATTTTTTTCTATTTTGGAAAAATAGTGGCTAATCAGAGGGAAGGGGGACAGCTGCAGAATTGAAACTGACTGGAGCCCCTGAACTGAAGGAAGCACCCCACAGGGAGAAGGGGGACAGGGAGGGTGGGGGCTGCACAGACCTGGAGCAGGTGGGGGTGGTGTAGGGAAAGAGCACTGCACATGGAGTCAGGCAACCTGGGTTCATGTCACAGCTGCCTATCAGCTGCCTCTGGGACCTGAGTTAGTCACCGACCCTCTGATTCCCAGCTTCCGAAACTCACAGATGGGATCACGGTAATTACCCCCTCACACAGTCGTGAGAGACACACCACATCACAAGTATGAATGCCACTGTAACCAAAAGCTGGCGTATCAATGTTAGGGGTTCTTAGGTCCTGGGTATAAAGGATAGGCCAGCAGGGGAGGTGGGGGCAGGTGGGAGGGGAGAGCATTCACTGAGCACCCACCCCAGGCCAGGCAGGCCCTATGCCAGGCATCAGGTGACCCAGTCACAGCAAGAAAAGCCGGAGGCTCAAATCACCGATGACGAGACTGCTCTGCCACACGCCTGTGCCGGCCACGTCACACACACCAGCTCTCACACACTTTTACAACAGCCCTGTCCACTGTACGGACAAGGGAAGGAAAGCACAGAGAGATTTAACCTGACCAAAGGGATGCCTTGAGTAAGCGGCCGGCTAGCCCTGGACCTGAGGGGCTCTTTGAGCCAAAACCCAGGCTGCTTCTGTCCTACTTCCATCCCACGGCCCTGCCCTCTGGCAACCAGAGCCGCACCCCCAAGCCGTGCACCTGACCCCAGCTTCCTGCGCCAGGATAGGTGGTGGGCACACAGAAGGGCCCCTCCGGAGCCCTGGGGTCTCAGCGCCGCCGCCCCTCCAGCCACCCGGCTACCCGCACCCCCGGCCGCTGCCGGTGGCCTCCGCCCCAGCCCGTCCGCAGGCCCCGCACCTGGTCTCCAGGGGAATGTTGCTGTTGAGCAGCCAGTTGTCCTGGGCGTGGGCTGGCTCCTGCGCGCCAGCAGCAGGGGGCTCTCCGGAGAGTGAGTGGTCCGTGGGGGCTGGGCTAGGGTTGCTCCTCGGAGTGAAGTTGCCCCGGTTCAGGGAGTTAATGGAGGCTGCATGGTGCTGGTTGGGAGTGTGCGCGTGCGGGAGTGGCGGCGGCGGCGTCCGGAGCCGCGCGTGGTTCTGCAGGCCGCCCGGGTGATCTAGGGACAAACACGCGCGGTCAGCGGACAGCACCTCGCACTGCCGCGGCCTGAAGTCCAAACGAGGACCGCTCGGGAGGTGACAGCACGCCAACGGGCACTGGCAAACCACACATATTAGTAATGCATTCAATAAATATCAACTCCACAGGTATTCACTGGACACTTACTATTCTAGGTGCTGGGGATACATTAAGGAACAAAACAAACAAAACCCCTGACTTCAGTGAGGTTAAATTTGGGTAAGAGAGACAATAAACAAGATTTAAAAAAAAAGAGAAAGACTAGCCTCCAGTGTCACCAACATCATACTGTTTCCTTGATACTTTGCAGGGAGGGTTTCAGACTGTGGTCTGAACATCACCTGGGAATGTGTTAGAAAGGAACATTCTGGGGCCCTGCCCCAGACTTATGGAATCATGAACTCTTGGGTGGGGACCGGCAATCCGAACTCACAAACTTTCCGGGTGATTCTGATGGATGCTGACATTTGAGAACCGGTAATTACATGTAATAGTACACAGCAAGTGAAACAAACAAGGTAAATAAAGTACATAGTTTACTGAGGTGGTGAGAGCAGAAAGGGGCCTAAGGCTTGTGTATGTGGGGACAGCAGTGACAGGCTAGGAGCCTGTGACAGACTTAGGGAGAAGGTGAATTTTGAGTAAAGGGAGTGAGTGTAATGAAAAACCATCTAGGGTTATTAAAAACCACCACTGACATTTATTGAGCACTTACTATGTGCCAGGCACTATTAGGAGCCCTCTAATGTTTAAATTCAGCTGATCCTCACAGCCCACTACAAAGCAGGGATTGTTTTTATCCCCACTATACAGATGAGGGAATATAGAGAAATATTTCACTTCCTTCAACTACTGAAGCAAGAGATATGATCACCAAATTTATAGATGAAAAACTTAAGACTCAGAGCATGTAAGTAAAGTGCCCAAGGGCACTGGCTAAGTGGATGTTATTTACACAGAAATAAAGTTTCTAGTGATGCCACAAATGGGGCAAGTCTTACTGGAGGTAATTCTTACCTACCATCCACCTAAACTATGTTCACGGAAAGCCTGGTCTTTGGAAGCTGGGGATATTAAGGGGGTGAAAACATCAGAACGTTGATTTATTCTAGATTCTGCCACTTACTAACCACATGGTTAGTGATGGTATCCAGCAGTGGGGTTTGGGGGAAGTAATCAGGTTTGAGTGAGGACAGGAGACTGAAGCCCTCGTGATGAGATTATTGTCCTTACAAGAAGAGACTGGAGAGGTAGTGCTCTGTCCCCACCATGTGAGGAGACTGCAAACCAGGAAGGAGGCCAATCAGACACCAAATCTGCTGGCACCTTGATCCAGACTCCAAAACTGTGAGAAATAAACGTTTGCTGTTTAAGCCACCTAGTCTGAGTGCATGCTAAGATAGAAACTGGTACCAAGAAGTGGGATGATACTGTAACAAATACTTAAAAATGTGAAAATAGTTTCAAACTAGGTAATGGGCAGAGTCTGCAAGAGTTTTGAGGTGCATGCTAGAAAAAGCCTATATTGCCATAAAGGGATTGTTTAAGGTGGTTCTGGTGAGAAATCAGAAAGAAGAGAAGAGAGCTGTAGGGAAAGCTCCCATCTTCCTGGAGATTACATAAATAATTATGTACAAAATATCGGTAGAGGTATGGACATTAAAGGCAATTCTGTTGAGGCCTCAGACAGAAATGAGGATCAAGTTATTAGACAATAGAGAAAAGGCAATTCTTGTTACAAAATGGCAAAGAACTTGGCTGAATTGTGTTTATGTTCTAGTGTTTCGTGGACAGTAGAGATTGTAAGCAAGGAAATTGGATATTTAGCCGAGGAGTTGTCTTAGCCAAGTTGAAGGAATGGTTTGGTGCTCTTGACTGCTTATAGTAAAATAGAAGAGAGAAATGATTAAAGGAGCCGATAAGAAAAAAGAAACCATAATTTACAGAGATCTGAAAAATTCTCAGCTTGTCTATATTGGGAAAGATAAGAAAGCATGTATGGAAGCGAACACCAAGGATGGGGCGCATTGACCATTTGATAAGGTGATTACTGTGGGTGTGAAGCCATCCCACAAGGAACACTGTCCATTTGGACTGAAGGACAACAGCTGAGTTCTTGGATTCGACAGGACAGGACGGTAAACCTATCAGGCTGCAGACTCACGCCATTCTTCGAGAAAAGGGAAGACTAGGCTGAAGGTGATTCAGAGATCATCAATGGGCCTAAAACTAAGACAACTTGTGCCACTTCCTCCCCTGAGCCTTGGTTTTCTCAGATGTAAAATGGGTGAAGAGTTATTAAGGGAAGGAATCACAGAGCTACAGTGATATCAAATGAGACAATCAATGGGAAAGAAATATTTCTGAAGTTCACAGTTTACAAAGTTTCCCACTTCATTAGCTCCCCGGGAGAGTCCTGTTTTCCATGGAGGAGACAGAGAGTCAGCAAGTGGAGGATTCGGATCAAGGCAGCTGTGACATTCCACAGGCTGTGCTCTTCCTCGGCCCAGGAGACCGCTTTCTGGAAACCAGCAAGCTCAGTTAAGGGTGAGGCACTATCCCTGCTGTGGCTGTTTTCAGTGGAAAATGTATGGCTCTCTGCTTTTTAGGGAACTCAATCTTTCATGTCAATGAGTTATAAAGCAACTCTGAAGGGAGCTGGGGGGAGAGGAGGGGTATAAAAAAAGAACAGGAACCCATCTGAGGGATCGCGTCCCTCCTACAAACTGCTGCCTTCAGGGTGAGGCCCACACAGGGTCTACGAAGTCCTTCAGAATTTGATTTGCACCTGTCTCGCCAGCCTCATTTCTCCTCAGCTCCCTCCCCGTACCCTCCACAGCAGCCACACTTGCCCCCAGAATATAAGAAGTCAGTGGCTGAAACCTCAACTCCAATGAGGACAGTCCCCAGGATGGCCACAGAATGTGGATGGCACCCTGTGAAGACAGGCCATGCTGTGGTCCTGGACCAAAAGACAGCCAGTATGATGCTGCTTGGCGGGAGAGGATCTGGGAGGCAGGACAACAGGCAGAAGGTCCCACTTGGAGACCAGACAGCTTTGGACCACGCAGAAGGCGAGAATATGCAGGGTCATTTGTCTGGTCCCGCTGTCCTCAGGCAGCACTTTAATGGAGACATGTGTAGACTGGGACAGAAGCCAGCAGCAGAAGTGGCCTCCTGGGATGACTGAGTGTCCCCTGCCATCCATGGCCCTTGAGGCTGCTGGCCGCAGTCCAGGGCACCGGAGCAGTGAGAGGCACTAGACCACTACTGTCCCATGGCTGTCAGGAGGCCAGCAGACAAGAGTGAACTAGGCCTCGCTCCTGGCCCTGTACTGAGAGTCAGCTTCCTCGTGAGACGTTACCGAACTGATACGAACAGCGGCTGTCACGTGTTTGAGCACGTGTACTCACAGCCTTAACTGCATGTACTACTACCTGTACTCACAGCCTTGACTGCATGTACTACTACCTGTACTCACAGCCTTGACTGCATGTACTACTACCTGTACTCACAGCCTTGACTGCATGTACTACTACCTGTACTCACAGCCTTGACTGCATGTACTACTACCTGTATTCACAGCCTTGACTGCATGTACTACTCCCTGTACTCACAGCCTTGACTGCCTGTACTACTACCTGTACTCACAGCCTTGACTGCATGTACTACTCCCTGTACTCACAGCCTTGACTGCCTGTACTACTACCTGTACTCACAGCCTTGACTGCATGTACTACTCCCTGTACTCACAGCCTTGACTGCCTGTACTACTACCTGTACTCACAGCCTTGACTGCATGTACTACTACCTGTACTCACAGGCTTGACTGCATGTACTACTACCTGTACTCACAGCCTTGACTGCTCTAATGCTCACGACAACCCCTAGAGGGCAGTAATATTATCATTCCCATTTTATAGATGAGGAAGCTGAGGTTTACAAAACTAGTGCGTGGTCCTTACTAATCCAAAGCCTGAATTCTGTCTACCAAACCATGATGTCTTGGCATAGAGCATAGACTGTCTCAGTCCATGGCCAAGGGAAAGACCTTCGGTGCAAACAGCAAGCATCTGAGGTCTGCTTCTGGACAGGCTAGCCTGCAAGCCTAAACATGCCTGCTTTGTTGACTAGGTGGGGACACCAGGCTCTGGCCTGATAGCTATTCACCAAGAGTCCACAAATGGTGAGATTTTTGAGAATAAGACCGACCACTGGCCACAGATCTAAAAATCTAACTTTTAAAAGGAAATTCTCCTATGGGGATAAGGAGTGTTCTGGTCCAAATCCTCTCTAGTTTTTGAATCTCAGCTCAATTGCCACCCCCTCCAGAAAGCCTTTCTTGGTTTACCCTCCCTAAAGTTCTTTCTTCCTCCATTGAATGCTGACAACTTAGACAGCGGGTCACCTGGACTGCTCACCTTTCCTTTTCCCACGGAAACTTGCATACTTAGCTCCCCATCTTGCCTTCTGTGCTGGTGCTCAAAGGTCCTAGGATGGAGCAGATACTCAATACAGGTGTATTGAGTGACTGGCTCATGTGAGCGGCCTGGGAAGTCTGTTCAGGAGGGTAAGGCGACTGTGGAGAGTATCTGTGAGCAAAAAAAATGATGGCAGACTACTCTGGGCTTTCTAGGCCATGGACCTACACAGGCCCAGATGCTTCAGCTGGGCTCTAGGGTTCCCTTCGCTCATCCCTTTCATTCTCAGAATGCTTGGAAAAGGGACCTTGATGTTTTCCAGGTTCCCAAGTTAAAGGCTCTGTGTGTGGGACTCAACTCAGCAATGGAAGCTCGCTCAACCAACACCCCCCCCCCCCGCACCCCCAAGAGAGACATGATCTTCCCAAGGAGCAAGTGTTTCCTCTGGGTTGAATGGAATCTCCTTTCTGCTCCTATAGCCAAGAAGGAAGATACACAGGAGGGACTATAGAGGGGCCTTCTTCTCCCACCTTCTTTCTTCCCAATTTATACTCCCTTCTTGGACGGGAGTCTCAGAACCAGTTACCTCACTCAGCGTGTACTGAGTGCCTGGTCTGTGCCAGGTCCTGTAAGCTGTCTGTTGGCAATACAACAGTGAATGAGAGATAGAGTGGCCTAAGAAGAGCCCTCTTCTGGTTTCTACTCACTGGCTGAGTGGCTTCCAATAACTCATTTCACCTCCCTGGTCCTTGGTCTGTGCACCTGGGAAAGGGTGTACACATTCTTATGTCACCACTTTCTGGAGGGTGAAAAGTGATGTCCTTTGCTCCATTGCCAGGTACCCAGTGGTCTCCCACTGTGCTCTGAGAGGAAGAGCTCATGTGCCATGCATCTCTACTCCCCCAGTAAATATTTAGGGAAGGTGGGGGACATAACAGCAAAGAGGTAGGTAGACTGCTTGCCTGTACAAGTAACGGCTTCTCTCCTGCTACTTGGGAGTAAGCATTGGTACATTCAAAAGCTGTGCTGCAAACTCCAATTTACACCCTCTTCTCGCAGATACAGCCACTAAGTGTATCTCTGAATCAAGCCCAAGTGTGAGTCATCTCACTGCTATATTACACACCTCTGTCAGCAAAGGCTGCTTGCTTATCTGAGTTTTGCAAGCCTGGTTTTCCAGGATGTTTTTTGCTTCTTACAAGTTGTCAGACACGTTTGCAGTTGCTGGTTCCCTCCAACATCTCAGACACTTTTCACGTTATATGCACAGAAATCCTGAACACCAAAGTTTCTAGGTTGCATCTCCCTGAACCAAGTTCAAAGGGAGGGTTCTTCAGAGTGCTGGGCAGAGGCAGTAGGTAATAGAAAGAGACTAGGCTTTGGGGTCAGACAGCTCTGGGCTCAAGTTTTGGCTTTGCCCCTTATAAGCTGTGTGATCTTGATCAAGTTATTTAACTTCTCTGGTGCTTCCATTGTCTTACCACTAAATGGAGATGACACTCACCTTATCAGGTTGTTATAAGAAGTAAATGAGATAATATATAAGGTGGTTAGCACATGGCCTGCAACACAGAGGTTTTTAAAAATGGTGACTATTATTTCCATGGCTATGAGAAAGCCATGCTGAAGGAATAAATTGTAAAGAGCTTAATCCTCACCGTGACGACCACTCTGTGGTGTTTACATCAGGGGTTCCAAAGCAAAAAGCCTTACGAGAGAAAGAGGAAAATGGCTAACAGGAAGGTGGTTCTCTGTTACTACAGCTGAGTCCCACTCAGGAAAGCCCCTGCCTCCCGGGAGCCTTGGTCTCAGGAGGGGACCTAGAGCTCACATGCAGACAAGTGATGGGGATGGCTGCAGCCTGACACTCTCAGAACAAAAGTGAACACATGGGGTCTCCATGCCCTCAAAGATGAGAGCCCCGTTCTGCATTAGCAAAGCATCTCAGAGCAAACCAGATGCTGCTCTGTCCTGGGTTCAGGAAACACCCTAAAGAGAGGGCCTATCAGGTGGTTCAATCGATCAGCAACATGACACAGCCTCTGCTATGTGCAGGGACTTGAGTTTGCAGATGGGGATGAGCTGCAGCCCTGACGACGTGCTGGTGTTTGGAGGACAGATGTTAAAGGGGGAACAAAGGCAGAGCCCAGGAGCCTCACAGGCCTAGGTTCAGCCTTGGCTCTGTGTCTGACAAGCTGCATGAGTTGGGGAAAGTCACTTAATTTCTCGGAATCTAGTTCCTCACCTATAAAATGAGCATGTAATAGCAATATAATAAAATGAAGAGGAGGAGGAAGGGCTACCACAGACTAAATATACAAATCTCCACAAATGAAGCAAACATGATCCCTGCCTTTGAGTAGATTGTTTGCAATTTAGTAAAAATTAGTAGCTATACCAATAGATACTAATGCAAAATGGTAATTACGATGAATTTATAATAGTTAACATTAATTGAGTACTTGCTATGTGGCTGGTTCTAATTGCTTTACTTATTTAATCCTTATAACACCTTTGTAAAGAAGGTGCTATTATTTTTCTCCATTTTTGTAGGTGAGGAAACTAAAGCATGGAAAGGCTTAGGATTTTGCCCAAGATTACAAAACCATTAAGTGATAGAGTCAGAATTTGAACTCAGGCAGTCTGGCTCTGGGGCCCACACTATTAACCATTCTGCTTTACATAGGAGGTTGGACAATCAAGTTCGCAAACTCACCCTAGAAAACGTGCTACATACCTCAGTGCTGAGTATCACTATGGTCACCTTTGAAGTACCCCCCTTGGGAAGCTGTGCACTGACACCAGCGCCTAGTCCACCCTTCAGAGCAATTTTGGAACTCTTTTTCTGAAATGGCCATCAGAGCTGTCGGCATACCTTGCCAAGGTAATGACACCTTTCCAAGTTGTTTGTACAGTGCTGCCAACACAAATGCATGGTGGCTAGTTCATGAATTTAACTGTCAGATTTTGGAGATGATGACAGCTCTGATGGGCATTCCAGAAAAAGAGTTCCAGTATTGCTTTGAAGGGTAGAATAGGCACTGGCATCAGTGCACAGCTTCCTGAGGGAGTACTTTGAAGGTGACCGTAGTGATATTCAACAATGAGGTGTGTAGCACTTTTTCTGGGATGAGTTTACGAAATTAATTGCTTGACCTTGTACGAGTATATTAAGTGCGTTGACAAAGGTAAAGTGCTTACATTAATGCCCATCACATAGTGAGCACTCTACAAGTGTCAGCTACTATAATCCTTGTTAGCCTTACACGACAGCCCCACGGGAGCTCCATGGAGCATGAAGGCAGCTGCCAGGGGTAGAGGAAGCATGCGTGAGAAGTGACGTGTGACCTGTGTCTAAAGGACATTCTAGGCAGATGAGATGCATGTGGGACTTCAGAGCCGAGAGAGAGAGGCAGAGAGAGAGAGAGAGAGGGGCAGGCCTCCTGGGGCACTTCTGTAAGTAGTGTGATGGCTGTGAGGGAAGTGACAGGAGACAGCTGGACACACTGGGGGCAGGCCTGGGTGCTGGTTGCCTAGTGAGAGGGTATCGCTGATGGGCTTCGGGCAAATGAGTGCCATGATCATACCAGTGTCGGAGGAAGATTTCTGGTGGCCACGCGAAGGATGAACCATGTGCGGTAAGACTAAAGCAGGGCCAGACTGACTGCAGATGCCAGAGTGCTAGAAAGATCCCAGCAAAGTATGTATATTGTTATTCTTTTATAAGGGCACACTCATGAGAAAAAGGCATAAACTTCCAGAACTTTGGCTCCAGCAAAGAATCTGAATGTGTCAATAGCCCTGCAATTGAAGGCCCGCACGGGCTCTGAGAAAGGGTGTGAGGCTGGGCGCTCTCAGCCAACCTTGCAATACAGCGATAGGCGCCTGAAGGTCTCCCTGCTTCGGAGTTAACGACGACCCCGGCATGCACTACAGTCATTAATCGGGCTCTAAAGATTGTCAGATATGAAAGATGATGGTATTTAATTATCATAAAACACAAAGCTCCAGCTGCCTGAGAATGCCAAGAGAAAGAGTTATTTGGCTTCCATTAAAATGCCATCGACTACCACTGACTTGGGCTGGTGATGTAGCAGTGCTGAGAGCTTAGCTAATGAACCTTGGCCTACACGACCGTTTTAGAGAGGCCGGAAAGCTCTCTGTCACCAGTCGGCAGCCGGAATCTGATGGTCTGACTTCCAGTCTCAGTTCTAACTCCTTCAAGCTGCATAATCTCGGACAATTGATTTAACCTCTTCGAGTTTTAGTTCTTCACTTGTCAAAGGTATCTTGAAAGCGCTTTGCAAACTGTAGGGTCCTGTCCAAGAGTTAGAGATGACTATCACTATTATTATTGTTGTTGTTGTTGTTTTAATCCACAATGAATAAAAACAGTGAAGTCCAAAATGGAACCACTGGTCTAAGCATGAGGCTAGCGGCTGAAATTTTTCGTGGTGTTTCCTCTGCCCATCGATTCCTTCCCTGAACAAATGCTTTCTATTCACTTCTACTGCTGTGCTGCTCATTCTATGTCACGACCAGCATGCAGGGACTCTTAACAGTGCTTGGCCAGAAATCTTGGATGGACTCCCGGAGCGGGAGGGACAGAGGACGGGCGAGCTTCCCGAGGTTACCCTTCTCATCTTGACAGAGAATAAAAATGGGCACCCTGACGCCCCAACATTGCTGCTTCCACTTTTCATTCATTCAGTCAGGGCAGAACTTTGGGTGAACACTCAGACCTGCAAGTGCTTTGTATTGGAGAAACAGTAATGGGGGGACAGTGTCTTAAACTCATGCAAGAGCCTCATTGCACGGTGCACTGATTTTCAAAGAGCATGTCTGGAAATGTGGAAGGGAGTATTTTCTGGTTGGTATAATGACTGGGAAGCACAACTGTCATTCGTGCGCAGTGCATGGGACCCAGTGACCCACAGGGATGTGCCGGCCCCTTAGCAGGAGATGTATCCAGATCACTCTCTGCCCTTCTGTGTCACAGGAGGTCCCCTTCCCCAACCCCACAGGCTTGTAATTGTTAGCACAGCAGGGTACTGAGAGGTAGGAGGAGAGGGAGGTTGGGCGATCCCCTGCCCCCATCCCCTGCAGCCCTACCTGGAGTCCCTCAAGGCCACACAAGTGTACAGAGTGGTCTGGGGAAGCTTCCAGAAAGAGAAGGGAGTTAAACTGGGTCCTGCAGCAGAGACAGAAAAGAGGTGTACAAAGGGGAGGGAGAGGGCACTCCAGGCAGGGGTGGCATGAGCAAAGGCCCACAAGCTGGGAGATACGGGCCCCTTAAGGGAGCAGGATGGTACGGAGACCTGCACACCCAGAGCAGAGGCTGACAAGCTGGAGCCTACCTGCCAGAGCCTGGAGGGCAGGCTTGGGTGCCTGGAGCAGCAGTAAGGGTGTTAAGAGGGCTCACCCCAGTTCCCAGCATTTACAAGAGTGAACCAGAATCCCCAGCATTCCCTGCAATGCACACAGGATTCTTCATTGGGCAATGAGGCTCTCCTAGGGCGGGAGCTGGGGCGGAGGCGGGGGCACCCTGCTGCCTCTGACTACATGGTGAAGGGAAGAGCAGAAGGTCAGAGTCTCTGTCAGAGTCAGGTAGTCAACACGGCTCTCTATTCCCAGGGTCGTGGTAATTTACAGACAAACTAAGCCAACAGCATCAAAACTTTCTGTTCTAAGCAGAGTGTATGAACATGGCCAGGCCCCCATTTGAATCTAGAAGAGCGATCTCTCAACATATTCACCCAGACTTCATTCTTGTGCTTGTCCCTATTACCCATTAATTAATTGCTGTGAGATCTTAGGCAAAGCACTTAACCCGTCTGAGCCCCAGATTCCCCAACTGACAAACAGGAGGAAGAGGTGATGGGAGTCCTCTCCGATTTTAAAATCAGGACCATATAAGCCTTCACAGATGAACCTTGGATGTTTGTTAATGAACATCTGCTTGCAATAGATGTGCACAGCAAGTTGTGTGCTGGGTTGTGTTGTGCGGCTGGGCACCAAAGAAGCCAGAAAGGTGGAATGAAGACAGAGACATGCGGTGGTTCTTCCCTTCCTTTCTGCTCCCCTACCTGAATTCTTTTCACCAAGGTCACTCTCTGTATGACCTTGGCCTTGATACTAGGGACACAGAGATAGGTTCGACAGAGTCCCTACCTATGAAATGTGAACAGGCTGCTTGGAAAAGGCTGGTTGCATGGCTCCAGTCCCTACCCCCCAATTAAAGCAATATACACCTCAGGGTAGAGCTTGTCCTGCAAAAGTTTTCTGGTTGTCAGGTAAGTTTTCCTTTCTTCCACGGTCACCTCCTTACCCTTTTCAAAACTGTTAGATCGGTCTCAGATCAACAAGGAAACATAGTTGAGAGATAAAAGGGGGGGAGGAGAGAGAGAGAGAGAGAGAGAGAATGGGTTCAGTTCAACAGGAGTGCTGGGGCAGATAAGAAGCTCACTGAAAAAGGTACTAGGCTGCATTTATAGAGGTAAAGCACTAAGAATGAGGGAGGTGATGATCATGCTACGCTGATTAGCTGGAGTGGATCCAGAGGAGGAACACCTGGATTGTGGGGCATCCCAGTATTGTAGAAGCTCATCCTGCCCTGAGGTCTCTGAAGCTAGTTCGTGCTGTCTCTGGCTTCCCTGGGTCCAGGAAGGGTCCAGAAACTGTTCCTACAGGGGCAGGCAAAAGACTGACCTTGTGAGCCTAGAAGGAGAGGCATAGGGCAGGGCTTAAACACGGGGGTGTGTCCAGGAGTCCAGCTGAAACACATCCAATGTCTTGTGATTAGCTTTCCAGTCTTGTCCCTCACGCAATCCACAGTTGGAATGAAACACCCAATTACGTGGTGTATTTGAGAGTCCTAGATTGAAGAATTGTTCCCAGTTTTGCCATTAACTCACTCTGTGACTTTGGAAAGGTCTCCTTCCCTCTCTGTGCCTCAGTCTGTCTGTCTGAAAAACGTGGTTCCTTAATTTTATAGATGATCTCCTCAGATTCCTTCCAGCCTTTGACAGTCTGATTCCTCGTGTGTTTCCTTGTCCCTTGTGGGCCTTTCTTGGATGATAGGCAGAACACCATTGCTGCCTTCAAACAGCTAAGGGATAGAAGAAGGGACAAATCCATTCCTCGGGGCCTTAGAGAGAGAATCAGGATCAAGGCTAGGAAGTTACTTGGAGCAACCAACTGCTATGAGAGGCTGCCTCCCAAAACAGTGGCTTCCTGTCAATCAAGGAGAGGCTTAAACAGCTCGCCTCAACCTCTTCCCTTAAATGTAAGCCTCTGCACTCCAAGGTAATGTATACAGAGCGAACCTTAATGCCTCCCTGCTCCCCAGCCCCCACTTCTACTCCCTTTCCTATACTCCTGATCACAACATCTCCGACTGCTGCCAGCACCACGTACCCAATCAATCACACCAGACCTCTGGGAACCACCATTGTCTCCTCCCTCTTTGTCAGGTTCAACAACTTGATGATTGTACCAAGTACTCTAGTTTTCACCTTCCAAATCTCTGTGGCATCCTCACCACTCCCACTGTCACCACCTTAGCTCAGGCCCTCAGCCATGGACACCTCATCCAGGGTCATGGTCAGCATTCGTGTTCCAGCCCACAGACTCACCCCCACCCCTCCAATTCACTTGCCATCCATCAGTTGGGGTGAGTGTCCTAAAAGAAAATAATCGTGTCGCTCCCCCTCTATAAAGACTTCAGTGGCTCCCCACATGACAGCACCCACAGGATAAGACCCCTCCACATCTGGCCTGAGCCCCCGACTCCAGGGCAGCACCCACATACCCACTCCTCTCTTTCAGAAGGTGCTGAGGGTATCGGGCTAATTGTAAACCACTCATGAAACTGCTAATCACGGTCTCACACCCACGGCTTTGCACATACTGTTTTTATTGTTTTGTTTCGTTTTTCTAGATGGATGTCTTTCCTGCCTTCTTTACCTGGTTAATTCAGATTAGAAGTTACTTGCTCCAGGAAGCTTTCTCTAACCACCACCCCAAGTTTCGATTAGAGGTCCCTCTTCTGGGCTTCTGTAGCCCCTGTGGCTCACTCGGAGTCATCATCATTTGCTTGCATATCTGTCTCTTCCCCCAGACTAGATGCTCCAAGGACAGAAATCTTATCTTAATATATCACAGGCAGTGAGGCTAGAAGCACATGACTCCTCTCTCTGGGGTACATGGCAGGCTCTTCCACCCAGGTGCTGCCACTGATTCTTGAAGGTCATGGTGTAATTTTGACACACTAGGGCACCCTGATCTCTTTCTTCAGACTTGACTGACACTCTCCAACTGCACAGCTTACACAGCTGATCATTGAGGTGGGCATAAATTCTATATTTTTATCAAAGGTTGAAGATGCCATGAAAAGGAAATCAAGACACTGAATCTCAAGAGTCCCAAGGGAACAGTCTACTTTTTTGAAGCAGACGCCAGCAATGAAGGTCAGGGCAGTTTATCAGATCATTTTTCCCCCTAACTCTACCCATCCCCCTATCATTGCATGGACGCTGCAGGAGGCTAAATACCAGCAAATGGAGAGGTGGATTCTCATCCATCATGTACACGTGCCTCCCCCCACTTTATATTCATCGGTAATTTTGAAGAAACTTTCTCTTGCAAGAGACACTGACATCCCTAAATGAAAGCGACAGGTGGCTAGAACCCACAGAGCCTTATTGCGGGTGGTTAAAGTGCCATGCCTCAGGCATGCCTTGGGTCCCAATCCCACCTCCCACGTATACGCTGGCCACACCGAGAAGCCTTTGTGGGCTCTAGTTTCATGCCATGAACCTTATTCAAACAGTGCAGTGGCCAGGATGGTGAGTGCTGAGTCAGACAGCACTGAGTTTGAAACCAGGCCCCCACTTACTTACTAGTTCTGTGGCTTTGGGGTGAGTCTTTAAACTCTGAAAGCCTTGATTTCTTCATCTGTAAAGTGAGGATAATGGCACCATCTACTTCCTGGTGTTGTTTCAGAAGTTCAGTGAGACAGTGAACGTAGAGTCCTTAGCACAGCGACTGGCAAATAGATAGGACTCAGTTGAGGTTAACTATTAATTCACCCTCATAGCTCTTTAGAATTATTAATATTTCTAATTGCATTCCCCTAAAGGCTGTAGGGTCTCCAAGGGCAGAGATCACCTCTGCCCTCTCACCCAGTGCCTGGACTTCCCTGTAACTTCAGTGCCTTCCCTGTAAGGCTCCTGAGCTCTCAGTAATGCTTGTTTAATGAAACTAACTTGAGCCCTCCTCCTTGCAAGGGTTTCAGGTCTGCCAACAAGGAGGCTGTCAGGGGAGAAGAGAATGAATATTCATTGACACATGACTATGAGCAGAGCTCCTAGGAAGTCTTCCTCATTTCATCTTCAGAGCAACACTACAAGGTAGGTCTTAATTTCCCCATTTTACAGAAAAGAAAAATGAGCCTCATAAACCTACACATCTTGCTTGAAAATTTTCAACTATTTCTTCCAGCAAGGAGATATCTCAGGCCCTAGCAGTTGAAGCAACTTTAAAAAATGGAAACATTTATCAATTTTTAAAAAACTGATTTGAAAACAAAAATACAAACCAGGAACCCTGCCCAGAGCCACACCACAATGAAATGATAAAAGCCAAGAGACCTGAGCACAGACCTGCGGCTCTGTCTACTCCTGATGCCTCCTGAAGACAAAGAAGAAAAAATAAATTCTGAAGTACTTAAACTAGGCGGGTCTATTCGGCAATTTATTAAATGCAAAAACCTCTCTGCATGTTTTAGGGCGAAACAACCATTATATTAATAGTTTTGGAGACCACAAAAAGTTGTCATGTTTGATAACACGCTGTAACCACCGCCCTAAGAAGTAGGTGCTATTATCTTCCTTTTACACGTGAGGAAACGGAGGCTCCGCAAGGGCAGGTGGCTCGCCCAGACAGAAGAGCCCACAAGCTGTGACCCCAAGCCCAGCGCCCTCCCCGACCCCTGCAGAAGGCATTGCAAGCAAACGCCTCCTGCCTGACCGGAGGGCACCCACCCAACCCCAGCCAGTCACAAGGCAGCGTGTGGCCCCCATTCAAGTGATCTTCACCTTCTTCCTCAGGCTGTAGAAGGCCCCACTTAGGGGAAAAGGCAGAAAGCATCCAACTCATTATACAGATCAGAGAGATGCTTTTCATCATTTATGACATGACCACATGTGGGTTTTCCTCTCGATACAAGCTCAGGAGATCTTAAGCAGGTATTCCATCCATCAATGTCCATAAATCAAGTCATACTAGAAACAGATAAAAGGCATTTGTCCTCCTGAAGTCCTCTGCAAAGTGTCCGGCTCAATCCCCAGGCCACAGAAATGTAATAATAGTACTAATAATGGGTGCAAAGTATTGAAGGCTCACCGGGCTGCTACGCATCGTAATGCACTTGTCCCCATTTCGTCTGCCCACGAGTCCTCTGAGGCAGGTGTGTGGGGAACACCACCCAGTGTGTTAGGTGTGTGGGCGCTACAGCCAGGCAGCCGGAGTTTGAATCCTGGCTCTGTCACCTCCTAGCTGGGTGGCTTGTACAATTACTTTGTCCTTCTCTGTCCCACTTTCCTGACTTCAAATCTGGGGTGGTTGGGAGGACTCATGTAAAGCACTAAGGGCATGCTCAGCACATAGTAAGTACTCACTAAATGAAAGCTCTTAACATCTCTCTTTTACAGATGAGGAAACTGGCTCACAGAGAGAATCTGCCCATGTCCATTCTGTGCCAAGATTGGAATTCCAGTCTAAATTTAAGTCTCATGTTCTTAATGACAATGACATACTCCCCACCTTTCACCCTACCATTCACCTAGCACATAGTAGGTGCTTCATAAATGACATTATTATTTATACTTAACAGTGCCTTCTTAAGCCCCATGCGCCTGGTCAGTGCCCTCCCAAGATGACTGACTCCCAGCTCCTGCTCCTTTTGTTGCCATAGCATCACGTGCAGCTTACAGAGCAAGTCCCTGAAGCAAGCAAGGGCACAAAAGGCACTAACGTTATTTCAATGCAAAAAGTATACTGTCTGTGGGCGCCACCTGGGCTCATTCCCCAATTTAATTCTTTTCTCTCAGCTGTGGAATATTTTATTTTCCCAATTTCAGAATCTACTTAAGTTAAAAAAGAAAGAGAGAGAAATCCAATCAGCCCAGCTCAGGTTTGCAAAACAAATAATGCAGCAGGCACAGAACCTTAATCAAACAGTTACATTCATGACCACAGTGATCCCTGCTCCGCCTAGTTTATACAGCTCAGGGCTCCTAAAGACAAGGGCTCCTGGCGATAGAGGATGCCACGCAGGGGCTCACTGACACTGCTGAAGGGGGGAGGTCTCCAGGCCTGGCATCCTGATGAAGCTGAAGCAAATCTGCATTTGGAGGCACGTCCCCTAAGAATTCTATCCACACCTGAATGTCACAGTACATTTTCTTTTTTGAAATAAGGAAGTAGTAAACTTTCGCCTGCTCCCTTTGTTTTCTGGAAGGTGTGAGGTAGAAAGGCCCAGCATGTTTCGTGTCCAGGAGAGGACATGTGTTCAGAGCCTGGTTGAGATGGCTTGAATCCTGACTCTGCCACTCACCATGTGACCTAGACAAGTTACTTAACCTCTCTGAGAGCATGTATAAAACGGGGGTAATATTACCTACTCACAGACTGAGGTTAAATGAGACAACAGTGAGTTTCCTACTCGACTGTGTCGTATTCCCAATGCCTAGCACAACTACTGCTTTATTCTAAATCGAATACAAATGTTTTCTGACTATACCCACAGTCCTCATTGTCCATTGTTTACTGAGTGACTACTATGTGTATCAGGGACTGTACCAAGTTCTTCTCACGCATGATCTTATTTTATCGTAAAAGCAGCCCTGTGAAGCATGTATTACCCACTTTCCAGCTTTGAGACAACTGAGGCTCTGAGAAGTTAGGAGACTTCTCCAGAATAATACAACTAGTAAGAGGGTGAGCTATAAGGAGCCCAAGATCGCAGAGGCAGAGCCAGGGTGCCAAACCGGAACCTCTGTCCCGCCGGCTCCCTCCACGGTACCTGCCGAACTTCACACGGCGCGGACAGCCTTTCTTTCTATCTTCCTCCTTCTGACCTGTCATCCCATGTTCTGGGACTTCCTGGGGCAACTCAGAAGTCAGGATAATACTTCAGGGTATTCCGAGGGACTTGATCACCATTTCCAGCCGACACATGTTGAACATTTGCAATGGCCCGGCTCTGCTACCTACTGTGGCTGTGCAGATTTCTGGACTATCCAGATGCAATCCAAGTGAGGAGTCGCTCTCTCCTGAATGAGTTGCAGGAGGAGGGTGTGCAGGTACCCAGCGAGCCTGATCGGCTACCTGTGCCCTGTCCGTTATCCTAAGGCGGCAGAGACCTAGCTGCAGCCCTGCCGTGACCTTGCTGGCACGTGACCCAGTCGTCCCACCTCTCCGGGTCACCGTACTTTCTGGTGTGAATGGAGAGTGTTTGGCCTGATTCATTTGCTCAGCAAGTATTTCTGTCAGTTGTTTTCACATTCTTCCTCGAGTATCCTGTTTTCAAAATATTTTGTTTCTCATGAGAACAAGCTATATTCATCAACTAATTATTTTCCCAGGTTTTAATCAGACACATATAAAACTGATGATCAGAATTTCTGACAGGACCAAGAGAATTCAGTGAATGGATTCCAGTCCAGGGTTCACATGAAGTGGGTCCTGTGTTTACTGGATGTGTGAGTGAATGAATGAATAAATGGATCAATGCTTTGTATCAAGCAGAAGAGCACTAAATGGTGGGAAATTATGAAATCAGAAGGCTCAGCTCTAAATTCCATCTCCACCATTGTCTACTAGCTGTTGGCCTTGGATAAGTCACTTAACTTTCTTATGGCTCAAACTTCCTGTGTAGGAAAAGAAGACAATTAGACATATCTTGCAGGGCTCTTGTAAAGTTCAATCACAGTAACATTGATAAGTGAAATAATAGTAGCTAATACATATATGGTGCATATCATGTGCCAGGCACTAGTCTAAATGTTTTACACATATTATCCCATCTTCATAATAACTTTATGGGGTAGCTACTATTATTATTCCTGTTTTACAAATAGGGAAACTGAGGCATGAAAATGATATTACATAACTTGCCCAAAGTCAGACTTGCATGATGCAGACAGGATGGAAACTTAGGCAGTCTGGTTCCTGAGTCTGTTTTCTTAACCCTTCCACTCTGCTGCCTGGGCAGGTCATGCAATGTGCCCAGCACACAGCATGGTAACTCCCACGTTTAGTCAGGGGCAGCCCCAAAGCCTCCCAACGCAGACTTACTGAGGGATGACAGCACCTTGATTGGCTGAGCTTTCTACAATAAACGCAATTACTCATAGCACCCCTATGTTGACATGATCCTTAATTGCACAGAAACCACAGTTGGGATTGACTGTGAGGTGCTGCTGTCGGAGAATGGCTCTGCTGGTGACTGTGCCACAAAGATCTTAGTGATGGGAGGCAAAATGAGGCACACGCTGTCCATTTAGCCTCCCTTTCTAGAAGACGTGCAGGGACCCTCTTGCTCAAGGCTGTTTCCTTCCACTCTGCCTTTGTGTCCTCTTTAGTGCACCTTGTGTTTGCCCGGCATTTCTTCGGATAATAGCAATTCACTCTTTGTTTTGGGGACCCTTCCTCTCAGCCTATGAATTTGTATGGAACTGGCTTCGGGGTGGACAATGTGAGCACCCTATTCCTCTGGCCAAAGTGTCTGATTCAGGCAGGGATATGTGACCCTGGTCAAACCAATCAGAGCCATCCCAGGATTTTGGTGGTGCTATGGGAAAGAGGTACCTTTTCCCCTGGGTTTACAAAGCTGGTAGCACACAAGCATCTAATATCAGGAGTCCCTTTGTCGTCAGATGGAAATTCCTGCATGAGAATCAGGCTAAAACAAAGACAAAGTCAAGAGACAGAGACAGAGGGTCATGAAGGCATTATTTGAATGCCTGGATCTAGTCGTACTGATGCTAAAATGACCTCCTGGACTTTTCAGGTGTATCACCCATTGCATTTTCTTTTCTTAAAAACACCAGGTGGAGTTGGGTTTCCACCCCTTACAGCTGGAGTCCTGTCTAACACACTCGCACTGCTTACTCAGCCTAGAGTCCTTTTGTAGTCCCCTCCTCAATCCATGAGGTTGAAACTCAACGTAGAGATTACATCAGTGCAACAAAGCCCTTCCATTCCCTTCTGATACCGTTGGCCACGCCCTCCTCTGGCCCCATGAATGTAAAATCATGAGATAACTGAAATTTCACACCTAGTATATTAATGTGTGTGCATGCACATGTCCCCTATGGATTGTGGAGGTAACTTCTTCACCTCTCTGTCCCTTGTACCCAATCCAATGTTTGCCACATTAAGCAAACACTTATGAACATCAACTCCAATTAAAAAATAATGCACCGCTACTATAAAGAATGACCATTTGTACCTCCTAAGAAAATGTTCTGTGATGATCTGTGGATGTTAAATAATAAGAAAATGCCCACTTCTAGGTGGTAAACCATGACCCCTGTGGAAATGGGAGCAGCTACAGCGCAGAGCCTGGGGGCAGGGAAGGGCTGGTCCTCGGGGCACAGAAACCAGTTCAGCACCTGGTTCAAGTTCTCATCCTCCTGCAGCATTACTGGGGAACACTGCTCCTAATCACACTTGCTCACATTGATTTCTTTTTCCTCCCCGAGGGCCAACTACCTCATCCCTCCATAATCTAATGACTGAAATTAGGTGGAAGCAGCCATCTGATACAGTTAGGCATCACCTCAGAAAGGAAGTCATCAAACAAGATATTACAAAAGAAAACAACCCCAAACCGTTTAATGTCTCCATTCTTTTAACTGCTCATGCAAATCAGGCAGAGTAATTCCAAATGGGGAAAAACATGCTTGGGGCTGTGGCTGTTATAGTCACAATCCTCCCTGTGTCTCGTCAACCTGAGGGGCATCTTTGTGACTGTCTGACCTGCCTCATCAGCACATGCCAGGCACTGTCCTGGGCACATGGGAGGTACTTTAAATGTATGCTGTCTCATTTGTGGCACAGCACTATGAAGGTGTGTCGCTATCATCTTCCCAAATGAGGAAACTGAGGCTCGAGGAAGTGAAGCGATCAGCCTGAGTTCACCCAGTAAGTGGAGGGTTCAAATCGAGGATGAGGTTGACTCAACAAGCACTGGCTCTTTCTATCACCCCCACGCTGTCCCCCACCCTCATTGACACTGACTGTTGAATGGATTCAGCAAAACTGGGATGAGTCACTCCTGTGAATACTGGCATGTGTATAGTGTGTTAGGTCCCATCTATAGCTTGGCATTACTTAGGCCTAGAGAGAAATGGGGGAGATGCCTGGCCTGTGGTATCTGGATATCCCTAGACACTGTGACCCAGCAGATTATTTTAGCTCCCGAGAGCTGAGGTCTGTGCAGAGATGGCCATGTACAGCGACCTAGTGCAATGACAAGTGGGCTGTGCCCAAAGAGGCTTCAGATATATTCGTGCATCTCTGTTTCCTCCTCTCTAGAATTCAAATGTAGCCTTTAGGAATATTTCTAAATGTCAAAAGCCTCCATGAAGATGGAGTATGGCTGCCCCTTCACAAGCAGAGGAGGTCTGAGCTGTAGTTACCAACTCTCCCTTTCTGACCCTCCAGGTTTGCCTTGTCTGAGCTCATCTGTGCAGCATAGCAGGGCTGTAACCACCACAGTCAGGCCTTGCAGGTTGGCTCTCGGGTAACCCGTCCTCCCTGTGGACTAATAAGGAAGTCCTGGAAATGAAAGGCGTGGGGCCAACGCAAAGAGGGAGGTGTCCCTGTTGGGAAGTCTGGTGTCTGGTTGACAGCTCAAGACAATTCTTGGTCTGGGCCCATCTCTAGACTGAGATCCCACACTGCATATTCACTCACAATCTCAGATTTTTTCTGAGGCTCATGAACACTCTCTCAGGGCCCTCAAACCCAAAGGCCCTTTCCTTCTCTGACCTCAGAGTCCAGAGTCAAGTCAACTCACTCTTACTGTACCTCCTGTGTTCAAGGTCATGGGACAGGCACAGAGTGAGGGAGGGAGAGGCATGCAGACCCTCCCTCCCATTAAGGAATTGAGGGTACTGGGGGAGATAAGCTTGGCAACACGAATCTTAACGAGATGCAGTGTGGGAACTGTTGGTATCCAGGGTGTATATGGAATGTGAAGAGGCAGGAAGGGATGTTTTCTTCACAAAATTGAGAGAGCGAACCTAGGAGAAAGCAATAAACACCTAGCAGGTGTGGACATGCAGCAGGCACTCTGCAGAATGTTTCTACACCTGGTCTTAGAGGCGATCTCTGGAAGCCTTGAAGGATGGGTAGAATTAAATGAGAAAGAAAATGAATCAAATACACAGGGACGGCTTGAGCAATGGCAGGCACGGAGGCAGAAAACAAAGGGGGTGTGATCGGTACCATTCCCAAGGCAAGTAATTCATTGCTGTCCTCATGATATCTTTATGATGACATTTTTGTTCTTTAATTCTTCCTGGGTTTTTGCCCAGTGTCTCCAACTAGGCTGATGTGTCTATACATTTCTTTAAATCTATTTTTTTTCCAAAATCCACACACTGCTCTGCTTGGAACAAAAACTGACTCAACTATTCCTGACAAAATGAGGACTACATTCTTATGCGATAAGAGAACACTGACTGGACCAACTCAAGCGTAAAGTCCATTTCTGAACAGTCTATCCAAAGACAGGTTTTAACATCAAAAGAAAGTCCTTCACATCGTGACACAAAGATGAGAAGTAAATGAAACACAACAGTGTGGAAATCTTGGGCAAACGTGTGAAATGTGTGATGATAGTTCAGCAGGTATCATCACCCCAAAAAGGCCTAGAAATTTAGAAATCGGGGGTAAGTTAAATAAAATACAAACAGCAGCATGAGGGAGGTTCAGTTGGGAGGTAGAAAAATCTCAGGATCGATGTCAGAATGAAGTGACAGTGGCGGGGTACATGGTGTGCACAGCGTCTGGCACAGAGCTGGAACCCAAGGCACCCTCAGTATCAGCACCTTATGGCTGTTTCCCTTAGACCAGAGCTATCAGCTCAGCCGAGAACTCCTTTCACTGCCTGGCATATAATAGATGCTCAAGGAAAAATATGTTTAAGAAAGGAATGCTTGGGGTAAAGATGCTTAAACAATGTTTCAGAAAGGAATGGTTGGTCTTTGCTCTCAAATAGAAGACAGAGAAGGAAACAGTTAAAAACCATGGGCAGCAGGCAGCACGATGTGGTCAGGGCTGGCTCTGGGTGTGTCACACAGGGCCCCACATTTGGCCTGATGTGCTGTCACCATCTTGACATTCTTTAAAATTTTGGTACTGGGTCCTACAAATTATGTAGCCTGTCCTAGATACAGGAAAGGGCTTTGCCGTCCCACTTCCATTCTGCCTTTTCCCCACCAAGTAGCAACAGTGTGGTCTGGGGAACTTGATCTCCGCTTAAAGTGCCTGAGTCACCTAGCGATGAACCCACCCCTTGGCCCGCTGGACAATTCAGGAATGAGCATGTGACAAAGTTCTGGCCTGTGAGTCTGGAAGTGGAGGTTTGCTGGAAGTTTCTGGAAAAATACTTGTTTTAATACTGAACAATGAGAAGCCAGTCTCTCTTGCCTATTAAATTAATAAGCAGCAGCATGTATGCTGCATTGCTATTAGCAGCCATCCTACAACTGTAAGGGGGAGCCAGCCGATGGATGATAGAGCAGAAACATGGCGAGAACCTGGGTCCTTCACGATACTGTTGGTCACTGGAGCAGCCAACCCTGAAACCCACCCTACCTCTGAGCTTCCTTTTATGTGACACAGTATACATGTGTGTCCTCATGCTTGGTGTCTTCTGTTCATTACAGCCTAAAGCATCTTAACTGACATAGAATTGACCAACCTGGTTTTAAATCCTGATTCTGCCACTTAGCAACAGTATGCCTTTGGGCAAGTCCCACTTTCTCTCCTGTACTGGAAAATGAATGCAAGCAATCACATGTTATAAGACTGTAGTAAAGATCAAAGAGGTTATGCTAATGAAGATGCTTGGACAGTGCCTGGTACAGGGCAGCGTTCAATCAGTGATAGGTATTATGATAATGATAATGTGCGCACCTAGCAGATAGCTATCTAGCACTGCATTTCCTGGTGATGAGCTGGTTATACGTTGAATTTCCAAACTGCAAGTAAAAGCAGTAGGAATCTTTTGGTGTAAATAGCAATGTATAGCTATACTAATAAAATGTAAATACCCTGACAAGTGAATCAATCACTTTGCACATTCTAGAGACAGTTGGTGAGTCACTCCCCCAGAAATCTGGACATTGCTTGATCACCCATCACAGTGGGGTTTCTTCTTTAGGAATGCTAATCACAAGGTTCACCTACACAGGTTAAGTCAGAAAAGCTGTGTTTTGCAAAACTGAAACAATTTCATACTCATTGCCATTGATAACAAAGCCTCGTTTCTATTCTTATTTGAGCAAACCTTCCAAATCTTACTCAGTCTTCTGTGTTCTTTAGAAAATATCCAGCCTTTCTTTCTCCTCTAATAAACAAAATGCAGCAAAAAGCACCAACTGAGATCTGTGTGATGTCAACTTAAGAGCTACATTTTGGGTGTAGAATAAATTCTAATTCATTGGTGATGGATGACACACAAATTCTATCCAGCAGCAGTTTAGCTATTTTTACTTTTAAAAAAGGAGTTGGGGGGAGTGGGGAAGAATAGTTTTCTTGTTACCCACAACACGGACCACTTTGTGACTGGATAGTTCCAAGTGAATCCTGGGAAATTCCAATTGGGGGCAGCCAGATGATGATTTTTATCTTTCTTTAAAATGTACTGATATTTGTGGGCAAAAACCACAGGAGATCTGGAGTCTGTTAGCAACTTGACAAACACTTAACCAACTTAGGAGTTGCCTAAAGATGGCACAGTTTTATTGGAAAGATGGTAAGAATGTGGATGTTTTCATACCCACTTCCATGCCAGTTTGAAAACTGGTTTTACGCGGTCTCTCACACAGCTATCGGAGGAATGTTCCAGAAGGTCATTTCTCTGCTTAAAGACCTTCCATGGCTCCGTCCTACCCTCGGATAAATTCCAAGTTCCTTAGCTTGGCAGTGAAGTTTCTTTAAGATCGGTCACTTTTACAGACTCATCTGTCACTATATCCCTTATATTAAGGATCCTGTCCAAGCCATACTGAGCTATTTGTAATTTTTCAAACAAGGAAGTAAAAGAAAGGCAATCAACAACTCCAAGAAAAATGAAAGCATGTTTAAGAAAGGAGGGGTGGTTATAGTGTGCCACTTGGCTAAGGAACCAAAAACTAAAAACCAAACCCAGGAGCCCATATTTCATATAATGATAGTGACTGTGCATTTAACCAAAATGATAACAACATTATTTTAGGGTTGCGAGGAGAGGGAAAGCAGCAGCATAGGTAGAGTGGGAGTTCTTCTATTGCCGGAAGTTAGAAGATAACGTCTGAAGGTGGTACACGAAGACATTCCAGTGCGTGCACGTGATGTGGGAGCCTGGACGTAAGCCGCGGGAGACCTGGCTAGCAGAGATCAGAGATCAGAGCCGTCCGCTCGGGCACGGGCCCTGGGCGTGCGGAGCGCTGGGGCAAGGGGTGCTATTTTTTCATTACAAACATGATCCTGAAACTTAACTTTTAAAATTTAATGTACATATTATTTTTATTTAAGAATAATTACCAATGAAAAGGTTGGTTTTTTTTTTTTTTTTTTTTTTTTTATGTTTTTATAAAAAGCCATAGTGGCATGGCTTTAACACTAGGCTTATGTTAATGTTACACTTTGAAAAAGAACACAGTACTACACAGAGCTGCAGGGTGGTATTTTACAGATCAAGATAACTCGCTTTCTAATGTGGCGAACACCAGTGATTAGGAGAATCGTCTGGAATCCATCAGTGACATGGGCTTTGGAAGGCTCTGGAAATGCTGATTTACCTTTGCAGATGACCGTTTTCTAGGCCTGGGGTGGGGGAGAGGGGGATAAAGATTAAAATCTTCACGATACTATACATTTTTGCTGCTTGTTATAAAGCACTGATATTCACCAAAATCTGTTTTTCCTATAAACCACTCAATTTTTTCATTTACAGTGGACTAATAATCGGGGAAACATTTGCTCTTAAGTCCATCTGTGAGTATGATGTTGGAATTCTTTCGCATGGATTCGTTTGCTATATGCTGGGAGCTTGTTTCTTATGAATGATTTGCTTGTGTGCATTGTGGCTACTAGCATAGGAATTGATTTAAAGTCAAAGTAGTTTGCTAGCTGCTGTGTGCCTTTTTTTTTTTTTTTTACTGATATATTCCCATTGTCTATAGGGATTGCATAGGAGTTTATTCCGGTTTATTCATAGAGAAAAGAACCAATGATGTATGGCTTTTACATTAGAGAAAAGCAAACAAAATTTGTAAGGAAAGTAGCTGGCTCTACAGAACTTCCTCTCCTCAGTCTTCTATTGAAGATAATTAAGCAGGTGTCAAGAAACATGAGAACATTGTAGGGTAAACGATGTAAACAGAGAAAAAGTTTATACAGATCAAAAAGTAGAGCGATGTCTTGGGGGAAGGAGTAGAATTGAAACAGTGGCTCATATGGCTCCCAGAGGTTTTCTTCTAGAAGCTTTTACCCCAAACCTAGAAGGTATCAGTGTCTCGTGGGTGCTCACTGACCAGACACACGTGACAGACACTCACGCACACCTCCTGTGTTGAGCAAAGGGCTCTGCATTTTTAAGGCTGCGAAGACGCATGTCAAGGTTTTTGCCAATCTCTGCTGTCATTGTCCCTGAGTGGGGAACCATGCCTCAGCACGGAACCTGTCAGACAGCTGGCACTCAATCAGGCCCCACTCTCTCCCGCTTCTATCCCTGGAGGAAGAAACGAGTTTGGCTCTCTATCACCCATAATTCAAAGCGACCCTCAGTGACAGCCAGAGCTTTCATTTCCAGCTTCCTGACCCCTAGAAGGGGTTGTTGTGTCCCTGTAAGTCTGTCTTGCTGGGATCCCTGAAGCCCCTCCCAGAAGAGCACTGAACATGCCTGTTCCTGCCCACTGGTTGCTGCCATCTAAAAACAGGGTCCTGGGGTGGGAATACTGCCTTCTCTGAAGCATCACCATCATCACCACCCTCCCTAGCCTCAGCAAGTGGAGGGGCTGGGGCTAGGACCACCTCCCTCCTGGGCAGCCCTCCAAACAGAGCAGCTCCTGGGCCTGCTGGCCCTTTGCCTTGAGCCAGGCTTCCCTGCTGCTGAAGCGGTGCCCTCTGCAACAGGGTCCGGGAAGGAGGTTGGGAGGCCCAGGAAGAAGTGAGGTTTGCAGCAGAGGCGACTCCACCCACCTGGCTGGAAAGTTCCAAGAGGACATTCAGCAAAAAGGGTTTTCTCTTCTAACCACTCTGCCACTAATTCCTAATGTCACAGCTCTCTAAACTACTTGGATATGTAAATACAGAAGACTCTCTGTTAACAGGAACTCAAGCAACCGGCACTCTCAAACAAGCAGCATAACTTTTTGCTGGATCCTTGAGATGTTTGCAAAAAGGCACATTTTTGAGTTCCAGTTAACAGAGAGTCTACTTACATGTATCCGGCATCTACCACTCCCCACGGTGCTGGCTGACTGAGAGTCTGCTGTATGTGAGGAAGCTGAAACAATTAAAATGGTGTTTAAATAGTTCAAAAATCTTCAAGGGGCTTGGCAGAATAGGTTCCATAGGCTTGAAATAAAGGATAATTCACTCCCTAATAAGGAAGGGAGTAAAGTGTGGGGGTCACAGTGGGGGCTTTGGGATCAGACCCGCGCAAGCTCAAATTCCAACTGTGTCCGTTACTGGCTGTGTGACTTTATACATGTTACATAACTTTCTGAATCCCGTTTTCCTCCTACTTAATGGAAATAATTCAACCTAGTCTGTAATTACATAGTAAGTTATTGTTACAAGGATAAAATAAGAAAACACAGGAGAGGTGCTTAGCACACTGACAGGCATCCAGGAGTGAGCACTGACTCAGCAGCTTGGGTTTTGGTGTGAGGCCAACTGGATTCGAATCCAGGTCCCACCACTTGAAAGTTGGCTTCACCCTTCTCTTTGCAAAGTGGAGATGATGGCCAAGTTTACGGATGTCAAGATGCCAGTATGGTGATATCAGGCACCTCCTACACTGACACGTCTGTAACTTGAAGAATGAAGAATTCACCTGGCTAGAGGCTGAGAGCAGTGTGAACTGTGAAACTGAAGGCCCACGTGGATGGGAGTACCTGCGGGTGCCTGCCTACACACCTGCAGCCTGGAAGGTCCTGGAAGGTCACCAAGCCGAGACGACCCTCACCCTCAGAGTGCTCGTTCCCTAAACCTCTGGCCTGTTTGCCCATAAATCCAGCTCTCTCAAAGGCTGCCAGTACATTCATTCAGATCACTCCGCCTCCCTGCCAGGGTATCCCAGACATTCTCTGAGAGTAAACTCGGCAGTCAGTTGAAGTTGAAATGGGCAGGACAAAGAAACAGCAATCAAACAGTGTCCCTGTGCGGCAAGTAATTACAGAATCTGCTAAATTACAGTGATTAGGCATCGCCAAGGAGAAGTCAAAAGAAGTCTCCAGCAACTTTAGAGGTAGTGGTGCTGGGGTAAGTTTAATTAAACAGCTCCTTGCAACTGATTTAATCTCCCCTTCTGAAAAACAGCAGGGTCAGGAGAGACCAGAGGGAGAGAGGACCAGGGAATGGGGTCTGGGGGAAATCCTCCCACAATGGAGCTGCCTAAATGGTTCTTGGGGAATAAGTGATGAAATGGGAGATGGTGGCCTTTATTATGGAAATTAAGACTTAAGTTGAGGATCAGGGCCCCTCGGGAGAGAAGGTAGAGAGGGGACCCAGTGACAATAGTCGGTAATATCCTGCTGGGGCTGGGGCTGATTTGCATAAATACAGGCAAGCCAAGCTTCAGGTGGCTGTAGGTTTTCCCTCGGAGGAATTATTTTCCTTGTGTCAGAAGTTCATCACCCTCAGACTCTGTCATTGGGTGCAAAATGTGCCTTTTTTTTAGCCAGCAAACATTGAAAACAAAGGTTGCTGTGCCGGGAGCTCATTGTACCAGCAAAGGTTTCTTTGAAAACTAATTAAATTTACATTCTGGACTGAACAGAATCCAGTGCAGTTGTGGGGCGGGGGTTGCGTAGAGGGGAGAAAGCCTGGACAACGTGGATGGGGCAGCTTTGTGCCTCTGTCCAGGACTAAGTTTAATTTTACCACGAGAACTTTGCAGAGGGGGATGGGCTTCGCGGACCAGAGGAGTGCCTGCTGGGGTGGGGTTCCCCAGGGGAACGTAGCTCTACGAGGACCATCATGTGCATTTAATGCTGTGACCTTGGACAGCTTATATGACTTTTCTAGGTCTCACTTTTTTCATACTGGAACAACGTGTACCTTTTGTCTGGGTACCTTCCACGGTTATAGTAGGACGGAATAATGTTGAGGTTATTAAACATGATGAACTTAGAAAGGAAGAAGAAAAGCTAACAGATTGCTGTCTTCCCGAGGTTCTGATTTTGCCCCTGTTTTGTTCCCTATTGCCCACTGCATAGACAACAGTCCCATTTCCTTCTACTTAGAGAGTCAGCTATGGTGTGGTAAGAGGAAGGGCTTGGAGTCAGTCAGTCTCGGCACACACGAACCCGGGTGCTCTGTCTGAAACACTTTTCCCTCCTCCTCCACAGGGTGGTACTCAGTTACTCATCCATTAGCTGTGTGTGACCATGACAGTGACTGAACCTCTCTGCACCTCGGTTTCCGCATCTACGAAATAAGGAGAACGCCAAGCCTCAGTGCCAGGCTCCTTGGGAGGATTAAATTCACCCACCTCTGTGAGGTGGCCTGGGCATGTCCGCAATGAATGCATGCCGAACGTGACAAAGTTCATACTCAAAGGATTACCAGGACAAGGACCAGAACCTCATCCCCCAAAATCTTGATGGTAAACTGGAAGAGCATCTTAGATATTTTGAAAAGGGGACAGAGTGGATAACGGCCCTCTCTTCTGACTGGGGCAATGATTAAAACCAGGCCTTTAGCGAAGAGAAATGCGACACATGCTGAGCCCTCAGAGGCAGGAAGCTGTCCTTAAAAGGTCATCTTTTCGGCCCAGACTTCACAGGGGCCAGGGGAAGGGTTTCAAATGGTTCTGCTTTCATTGTGCAGCGTTGCCAAGAGGATTTGAGAATCCACAGGGCCTCATCTGTTGTTCCTTAAACAAACATCTAATGTAATTTGAAATTTCACTTCATCATTTTGCTGGCCGCCAGCACCTCTCCCCCAGCCCCCTTTAGGGAGGTTAGGGCACTCTTTGAGCAGCCCAGAAGGTGCAGCTGTGCGCAGACTCCCCCTGCCCAGCAGTCACGAAGGAAATGACAAAACAGGTCGTGGGGAAGGGCCCCGCCCACGGTTTCCCAATGTGGCTGGCAAGGTCATTTCCTTCCCTCTTTCCTCTCTCTCTCTCTCTCTCTCCAGAATTCCTTTTGTTTCAAGGCATGCTACCTCTAAGTCTCAACAGCAGACCCAACACGTGTTAAAAACAAAGACTATTCACAGCCCTGAAAGGAGGCGCGGTGAGAAGGGAGTCGCTGGGGTTGCGGGGTTTTCTGACCCTAAAACACACAACCTAAAGCACGGGCTTTCTGAGTTGCTAGATATAAAATACGTGCAGTAGAGAACAGGTAGTCGGTATTACACCTGCATCGAAGCGCCTAAAAAGTAAAGCAGTGAATATTTACTGGCCACTGAGCCAATAAACAAGGAAGAAACAAGTGAGTGAAAAGATGTTTGTCAGCACCCACTGGTTCTTGGCAAACTTCCTCCTGTTTCATTTTGACACATCCAGCGAGGTAGGTGTTCTGTTCCCAAATAGTGACTGACCCAGGTTCACTACGCCGCTAAAGGGTAAAGCCATGTGAACGGGCAACGGGTTCCAGCCGAGGCTGGATGTGACTGCCACCCCTTCCCAGCTGCTTGCGTTTCTTCATTTACAACGGGCGACGATAATAGTAACACCTGCCCTCATAGGCTTACGGGAGGATTGAGCAGAATAATTCCTGTAAATCACTTAGTGGCTACAGAAGTACTCAATAAGCCTTAGCCCTTGTCACAGGTCTATAAATTAGAAGTTAGTGTTGACTGTGAAATAGGTCTCTTGCCTGGGATCCTGATGCATCTGGAGCAAAAGCTTGCCTAATGCTGCTCCTCTAGACAAGGGAGATTCAATTTCCTCATTTGTAAGAAGGGGAAAATACTTTCCTTAAAGGAAGAGGGGAGGAATAAAAAAGTACATATAAAGAACTTCACATAGTACCTGGCATCCAGCTGGGGCCCCATAAATGGCAGCAATTATTATTATAATACACGCAAAGGAGTTTGGGAAATTAAAATGCTGCATAAACTCAACATAGTATTATTAGTCTTAATATATCTCCTTCATAGGTCCTCAATTAAAGCATAATTAAGGATCAGGTAAGGTTGAAAGGTTGGCTTCCCACTTTTTCTTTTCCGTTTGATCTTCAGTGCTGCGTGTAACTTTTATTCAGGCCCCAGGCAAGACATAAAAATACACTCAAACACCCAACCACATTAAATGCCAATGAGATTTTGCAACATATAAACCCACAGAACACTGCTGCTGATTTGTTAAGTTTAAATCTCAGAAGCATTAAGAGGCCAGGGAAGTTCACTCCAGGGCTGGGGTACAAGGTGGCCTGGAGGGCAGGCCGACCTGAGCTGTAATGCACAGTGTACCTGCAAGCCCAGAGTCCTACTCGGCCCAGCCAGACCTCAGTTTCTGTAGAATGAAGACAAGAACACCTGCCTTTGGAACAGAGAGCACATGTTGCTCCTGGCCGGTGCTCAATAAATGTGAGTTCCCCTCTCTCCTTCTCTGCTTCGTAAAGAGCTCAGGGCCTTACAGTTGGCTACCTCAGTTTACCAACTTCAGACACAAATCGAAAATACCTTCTTGGGGAAAGGGAAAGGCTCACTGTCTTCCTACTGCAAGGACGCACTGGGAGTTAGACCTCTGTCTGTGTCAGTAGCTCTTGGGAATTTAAAAAATACCCACCATTTCGGCAGGTACTCAGGGCGGCCTGTTTGCCGGGAAGGGCAGCCTCAGCATGGAAAAAGCGTGGCTTCTCAGGACAGGTCCATCTGGGGCAAACAAAGGCCAAGGAGGTGGGGCTGGGAGGGGCTGCGAAGGGAGGATCTGCTCAAAGGTAAGTCACACTCACGAGGCAGTGTGACTCCATCTACTCACATACCCAGTTTTTCATCTTCAACAAACGCACAGAATCTTAGTCTTTCGAACCCAACATGATCATTTTGAAAAGGGGAAACAAAGTCCTAAGACACTGGTACAAACAAAGTCTGCAAAAAGACCTCAACTATTGTCTCGCCTTGTTCTGCCCTCCGATGAGCGGAGAGTTCTCCTGGGATCTGTCTCAGACAGTGTTTTGGGGAAATTTCGGCCCTTCTCCAGGCCTCAGCTCACCTGATCTGCTTTTATATGAGTTCATAAAGTAGGCGGTGGGAGATGTGTTAATAGTTTTCATGAGGTGCTATAGCCCAAGATCTGGAGATGATATGAATTATGCTTTGTGGTAAAGTCTTCTTTATTGTCCTGGGAGGAAGAAACTAGACATACTATATGCGTTGTTTTTTTTTTTTTGGAGTAGAGGAACTTTTGATTTACTATTCAGGAGGGGATTGTGTTTCATGGCCAACACTTATTTTGGTTCTGTTTCAGTATTGCTGTACACTTTGTGAGTGAGGAAGTATGCAATTTTTAAAGAGTTTCTTGAACACTTAGAGAAAAGGAAGGGGAAGAAGGCAGCTAAACACTTACTAAGTTCCATGTACCTATTTTTCCTTGGATGGCAACCCAATGAGATAGATTATTGTATCTGTGAATTTTACAGCTAAAAAAATAATAGGCTCAAAGGAATAAAATTATTGCATTAAAACTAATCAGCCAGATAAAAATCTATTTACCTACAAAGTTCCCAGTTTGTTCCATTTTACCTGTGTATGTATATATAGTAAAAAGGAAACCAGAATAATGCTTGGAAGGATTGCACATGACCTAATGAGGTTGAGTAAAAGAAACTGTCAGGGGCCACAGCCCCAGGAACAATCTATCCCATATAGATGTGCAAAGCTTCAGAGGAATTGCTGTGTTCTAGTAATGTTATAATGCTGATTATAAAGATGATCCCAAAACATGCAGAAAAGTATAAGATGGGAACCATCCATTTGACACAAATTCCAAAGAAATGCATATTCTATTTAAGAAAATGGTTAACATATTTTTAAAATCCCGGACTGGAAATCAAAACAGCTGGGTTCCAGCCTTGGTTCTACAATAGTTTGACAGAGCCACCTCGAGCAGGTCACCCAGCGTCCTTGAGCATTTCTTCCCCTTAAAATAATGGGGTTGTACAATGAGATCTCTGAGGCTCCTCTGAGTTAAAGCTCTGTGATTCCATCTGTAAAATTCACTTAATACAACAGCTCATTCCCCAGTGAGGGATAAATGAGGTGTTGCTGGGCTGCCTTGTAAGTTTCATGCACATGTTTCATCTCCTTCAACTAGAAGGTGAGTTCTTGGAGGGCTGGAATGTGTCTTACGTCTGGCACCAAGCACACGTCAATAACTGCTGAGTTGACTACAAGAATGAAAGAAGGAATGGATCTTATCATTCCTGGAGCAATATTAAAGGGCATGGACTTAGGAGTCAGAAAGAATTGAACTTAAATACAGCTCCACTCTGAGCCCTGGTTCCAAGTTTATATAATGGGAGCAATAATACCTACCTCACAGGGTTCTTTTCAGCTTATTATTATCACCAAGTTAAGTGTTTTTATTTGAAGAAAGGCAAAAGAAAGCATAAATAAAGATCTTAAAGGGTATAATTAGCTCCTTAACATCTTTATTAGGCTAGTGGCAGCTATGTACACGTACCTGTGTTCACTTAACAAATATTTTTGAGCAATTGATAATCACTGGAAAGTTACTATCAGAAAGAGTATTTGCTGAGTACCTATTAATAAACACACCATATGCCCAGCACTTTTCTGCACTAGCTGTGAGACAGGAATTGTGCTTATCCTACGGAAGATAAGAAAGTGATGCTCTGAGAGGTTAACTAACTTGCTGAAGGTCTAACAACTGGTAGACCCTAGTAGGTCTGCGATCAGAGGTTTAATGAACTACAGTAAAAATGCTGAATGACTTGAGCATTTCAGTGATCGCTCTCTGCTGTTGCCAACAGCAGGGTAGAGTGAGAGGCTGAGTGGGGAAGGAGGAGAGGTCACCTTAACTAATTTCAGCACGCAGGTCAAAATCAAGGTGGAGTTCATTTATAAGGGGGAGAGGGATGATAAACTACCATACTTGTTTAGTCAAATGCAGAAAAAGAGGTTAATTAGAAAATGACATTTAAAGAACCCTTCAAAAATGCTTCCCTTTTTACAAGACATGGAATTATTTTTCATTATGGCAATATCAAAAAATTGGGTTGGAAATGTGCGTAGGCATCTGTGATGTTATTGCTCTCCTGCTGTTAATGAACCCCCAAAAGAGCCTTCCTTCCATTGGGAAGGGTGGTGACCCTGGGCATATGGGGCAGCAGGGGTGTTTTGGGGGGGGGGGTACCTGCTGCCCTGTGCAAAGGGATCAAGTGTATTTAGGTCACGGTTTTCAGTTTGCAGGACATAGAAGGAAGGGTTGTGCTAGAAATACCTGCTCCTCTCCATTTGCAATGCCAGTTAGGATTGCCTGAAGTGCTTTTTTCCTAAATACAAGTCCTGTGAGAATTTCCCAAGGGGTTCCACGGTCCAAAAGCCTTGGGAAACTCTGCATATCATCTCCTCCTTTTGGAGAATCACAGTGCACATTATCAAGTTAATGCCTCTGAGGACTCCTGCAGCAAGGCATCACTTGAACCTTCACATTTCCTAAATTTATTTGTCCATGGAACCCCTCTTTCAAGTAGCATCTATTAACATCTCACAGAGCTGGTTCTCGTTGGGATACTTTTAAAGACCATTCTTTCCTGCCCAGGTTATTTCAACTGCCCCCAGGCTCACTTCTCTACAATCAGTCATCCCCTGATTATCAGCTGATCTGTCTAGTAGGAAATCTGACCATGCTTTACCTTAATCAAAAACTTTCCATGGCTCCTAACTATGTGCAGAGCCAAGTGTGAATTCTTGTCATTAAAGATTCTCCCTCATGCAGCTTGAAATGATAAGCTCAGGTCACTCCTTTCTATCATGTACCTTCTGGCCCCCTGACCATCCACCCTAGCTACCAGTTTTTAAAAAATGTTTTATTTTGAAATCATTTAAGATTCATCTAGAAGTTTAAAGAACAGTACAAAGTTTTTATGTAGCTTCCACTCAGCATCTTCCAATTTCTAAGTGATACTCATTTAGAACATCAAGCCATTTCTAAATGATACTCATTGTTTCCGACCCTGGATTACCACTCGTGATCATCTGTCCTGAAAGGGCCATGTCCATGTCTGATTCATTCTTGCATCTCTCCTAGAGTCTGGTACTAAGTATAGATCAACAAGGCCTAGGCTTAGTGGTTCCCAGGATTTTGCATTTCATGGTAGTTTTTTTTAAAAAGTCAAAACAAAAATAACAAAATCTATTCATCATTGCTTCACTGATAAAAGATTTTTCACTAGGAAGGGCAATGTTAGAACAAGAGACAATCCTGATGAAGAACTTCCTACATCATTCTCATTGTCTCTTTTGTTGCCGGCAGAACCTGTGGACAAGCACAGCAACCCACCATCTGGTGACCACTGTGAGAGCTAAAGGCATGGCAAAGGGACCCAAGCAGGGAGTCTGGCTTTCCAGTACTATGTCACCTCTTTGGTGAGAGGCCTGGGGATTTCTGCAATCAATGCAACTCCAACCAAACTTAGAATATAAGTACTTATAGCATTGCTACACAAGACTTTCCCTTGTTTTTGTGGCAAAACCAGACGTGTTTTAGGCTAATTAAGCACAAAAATTGCATTCAAAACCAAAAGTCCATTTGGAATTCCCAAGTCTCTCTTCCGGTGGCAACACCTTGTCCCAGTCTAGGCAGTAAACACGTTTCTGTGCACAGGCATCTCTCATCCTGAGGTTGGATTCCACATGGCTGCACTGCCTTTCCACAGGCAGAAAGGGTAAAGGAAATCACACATTTCCATGGCCTCCCACCGGCTCCCTTCTCCTTTTCTGCTACTTCAGCTGGAACGGAGATGAATTTTCCGGCAACGCTCAGTCTCCAGGGGAACACTTCTCTGTCTACATACTGCTGAGCTTTCCACGGGGTTTAGAAGCCAGAAAGATCTTTCTCCAGTGCTGAGATGTCCATGTCAGGGCTTCTCAATGGCTCACCGCTGCCGAATGGAATTAGCCTCAAACGTTTCAGCCTGATCTTCTGTGCCCTTCACAAACTGGCCCCAAAGGCCTTTCTAGCCTCTCGCTGGGGAGGAAGAGTGTGGGATTAGCCATTTCATAATGATGTCTTGCTCTTTCGTCCCTTGGCATCTTTGTTCATGGTGTTCTCTGTGCCTGAAAACCCTTCCCCTGCTCTGTCTGCTTGGAGAACTCACATTTATCCTGGAAGAATGAGCACGAGCACCAATTCTTGACTGCAGCCTCTGTGAGCCCCCCGAAACAGAATTAATCTCTCTGTTGTCTCTAGTCCCACAGCAGCCTGTATTAACTATTAGTGAAATGGTTTAATAACTACCTACCTCACGGAGTTGTAAGGTTTAAACGTAAATACATACAAAGCATTTAGAACATCCCACAGCACTTAACAAACGTGCCAGCATAATTGTTGTTACTGCTGCTACCATTGTTAAAAACAACATTCAAAAAATCTGTTTGTGTATTTTTATGCCCAGCCAGGCTGTGTGTTCATAGAGGGCAGGCGCTCTGTTCTTCTGACTCTCTTATCCCCTGCATCTAGCACAATGTCAGGTATATACTAAGAATAAAATTAATTTTTAAGAAATTACTTTTCTTTGTAATGTTTTCACTAGAAAATGTATAAAGGAGAAAAGTGTAAAGAAAAAAAAAGTCTGTCACAGTCATAATACCCAATAATAACTACTGTTAACACTCCTGGGCTACTCTAGGCTTACCCGTGCGCGGGTAGACATATACTGATCCAATTAGGTTCGTACTGTGTACATACAATTCTCTGCCCAACTTTCCCCCCACGTATCATTACACCGATAGAGTTTTTTTTTCATATCTTTAAATATTATTTGAAAACATGATTTTAATGGGTATCTAAAACGTCATCCTATGAACAGAGATGTTATTTTTACCAACTTTTTATTATTAGACATCCAACTCATTTTCAGTTTTTCTGCTTTTGAAAATATTTCTCGAGTTGAATGGTAAGCTCTGCTAAGAGACAGACCAAGTCCCAGATTACACAGAGGAGAGCTGCCTGCCCCCTTCGGTGGGGTGCACACCCCAGGAAAGCAGAGGCCAAATCTCCTTCCTGGAGCTGGTGTCTGTCTCCTAGAAGGACTGGCAGCCGAGCCTGGGTGAGTTCGCTCAAGAAGGGGACTAGAGAGTGGCTCAGACTGAAGTCAGCCTCTTCTCCTTCCCATCCCCCTCCATTCTTGACCCCATTAACATTCCTCCTGGGAGATGGCAGATCCAAAGGACAAACAGGCATTGTTGGGACTCAAGGGCCTGAGAATGGGCCCTGTAACCTGAGCCCCACTGGCGTGGATACGGTTGGGCAGGTCACCCCGGGGACGCGCTGGTGACAGATGAAAGTGCATCTCAGAGCCCTGGATTGTGTTTCCAGGGCACAGGTGTGGGGGGATTATCTTTCTGACAAGCTCAGCACTTAGCCCAATCTCTGCAGCTGCTTTCTCTTCTCTCTGGTCCTAGGCCTACCAGAAATAGAACCCGCAAGCCAATCTCTGTAAAAGCCAAGAGCTGTTTTCGCCTGACGCCCTTTGCCTAAGAATAACTGAAAGAATCCAACAAATTGTCTCACTTTGTCCAGTGAAAGAGTGAACAAACATCCTGCACTTCGAGTGCCTGGGCAGGCGTGTCCCCTCAAGCCAGCAGAGCCATGATGCTCCTCCTGGGAGCCTCTGTGCGGTGGCTACAGAAAACATGAGCCCTAGCACCAGGCTGGAGTGGGCTTGCCACCTGCCAGCTGCCTGACCTTATTATGCAAATTGCTTGATCTCTCAGAGCCTCAGTTGCCTCCCGTGAAAAAGAAATAATGCTAGTTTCCCACAACTGCTGTGATAATTCAATGAGACGAGAGACACAACAGCACTTGGGGTCACCTGCGTGTAGCAAAGGGGCCCCTGTAGAAAAGTGCAGAGCTGTGTGAGGGGCCAGGTGTGCTTAGAGAACAGAGACGGAGGCACATGATGGCTGGCAGGTAGGCCTACCTGTGAAGGCCTAGGGACATGCACAAAGCGCTTGGCCAGGCTTCCAGGGGAGGGCGGGGGCGGGGGTGTCCACCAGGGAAAGGCTGCTGTGTTCGGGTCTTGGGAGTACTAGTTCGGATGTGACTTGGAAGCTGCCGGGCCCCAGGAAGGCAAGCCCTGGCAGGGCGCCAGCTGGGATCCCGCTAGAAGCAGGTGCCAGGGCAGGGCCAACACGGGAACATGGACTGCTTGGCTCTTGGCGCCCACCCTGATGTGCTGTGCAATCCAGAGCAGGCTCTCTCTGTAGCCCAAGGTGCCCTGACTCATTCTCACCGCACAAAGCCGTCCCTAAAGCGGACAGGGAGCCGACTCTGACAGGACACAGGCTGTATGCTTGGCCTGTCTTTAGCTAGATTTCTATTTTGTAAGAGTCTACATTTTCTGAGCATCTACTATGTGCCAGACACCGTGCTTGACACTTTTGTCCACGTGATCTCGTTGATCCCCATGATAGTCCTGTGACGGGGTTATTCCCACCCCTGAGCAGAGGTGAGACTCGGGCTGATGAGGTCTTGACAACATGGACAAGCATGGTGTTAGCCTCACAGAGGCCGGTGTGGCAGTGCCTCCGTGGAGAGCTAGGGCTAGGCAGCTGGCACGCTTTTAGTGCGAAGGCTGATCCGCCTCCCACTTTGCGGATCCTTAGTCACTCCCGAGTGCCAGCCCTGTGGGCAGTCACAGGGCAGTTGATCCTTTTGGCCCAAGGCCAAAGGACTGACTCCCTCTGGTGTCTACCACATGCCAGGCACCCTGCTCTGTTCTCACAGACACCACCTAATTCAGTCCCATGAGTGGTGCCCCGCCCCCCGAGATAGGACCAATCCTCCCTAGTTTGCAAAAGACAAAAACAAAGCTCAGAGGGGGAGACAGATGGCCCAATGCTGGGGAAGCAGCGACCTGAGGCAGCTCTGTGCCCTTCCTCAAACCTGGGTGTCTTCCCCAGAGAATCGCCGTAAGGCTCCCGGACCTGCAAAGGGCAGTGTGAGCTCTGATCAGACTTAAATCCAATGAAACTCTCTTCTCAAGAGTTGGCACGAGATCCCGTGAGGGTCTTTAGCAGACTTCCTACCCTCACAATCTACACCTGCTGCTGGCCTCGAAGAAGGGCAGCTGAGCTGAAGACCCTTACTGAGCTAGACCTCTGAGACAACAAACGGCCATTCCCAGTCCACCAGCGGCAGCCCCCCAGGCGGGGCTGAAGGCCTGGGAGGTAGCGGATGATTCCACCCCCCAAATTCTGGGCAGCTTTTTGGTCTTGGCAGAGGCTTGTGTTGAAGGACCTGGACCCTAGAAAGAAGTGAGACAGAAAAGGAAGGAGCCCTGGTGTGAGGGGGAGGGCTAGGGAGTGGGTGTGAGCAGCAGTCTATCTCCCGAAATGCAGGTTAGAAATGTTCACCCCAACCTGCAAATGAGCTGCAAGGAAGTCCAGCTCCCTTCTACCCTCTCTGCCCCCTTTCATATATTACGGCCTCTGCTTTAAGCAGGAGAGATATATCCGGATATATATATATCTCATTCAATTGCCTGTCATAAATTCTCACCCGTCCAGAGGGATGGTGATTTTTGAGTAATATTGAAAATCATTTTTTCCTAGTAAAAACATATACCTAGAGCTTTAGTGATATTGCAGACGAGCTGGTTGAAAGCCTTGACAATCCTGGTGTGCTCCTTTAATGTCCAAAAATACAGAGTTAAAGATCTAGTGCCAAAACCAGAATAAATTAAGGGTGAGAAAATATTAGTATTGTCTATCTCCTGCCCTGTATTTACAAAGTTCCCACCTACTAAATAGTCTATTTAGCAAGCATTTGAGTAACAACAGCCTCTGTGTGCACGGAGCCCTTTGGGAAAACACCTGTGCACCTAGGTGTGCGGAACGAGCCGCCCTGCTGGGCAGTGCGCCCCTGGCGCCGCCTCCCCACCTCCCTCTGTGCAGCACGCAGCGTCACGTGTCCTAGCTCGTAGAAACCACGTGAGGTGACGTGAGGTGACGGGCTGAGAGGCCAGCAGAGCAGGTGGTCACACTCTTCCTTTTAGCGATAAGGAAAGCAAGGGCCGAGGAGGAAGAGTGACTTTCCAGTATTCCGTGGTTCATGGGGACAGAGCTGGGACTGGAGGTGAAAACCTGCCTGGGATGAACTGGTGACACTGTGGGGACTCCAGTTTAAATGCTGAACCTTCCATGAAGCAATGTGGGGTTTTCAGGCAGAAAGAAAACCAAGGAGCCTCATTCTGGCCCACATTTTCCTGCCCATCTCTGGCTGTTTTTGCCAAAAGATAGAGGCCAGTGGCTGTGGTCTCCTTTGCCCCACGCGTGTCTGGGTACCAAGGCTCAGAACAAGCCTCAGCTGAAAAACTACCTTGCTTAAAATGACCAAATGCAAGTTCCTTCTCATCCTCAGTGTCTTCCCAGCCCGTGAAACCCCCAGTAGTCTGAAGGGCTGGGCTGAGAGACAGCTTCAAAGGGGTAGAAATCACAGTGCATTTTCATCACCCACCGGACAGTCGGTGGGGCAGGGCTTTTGATGTCAGCTGTGTCCTTGGTCTGTCATTCCTGGTGTCCAAGAACAATGCTTGAGAGGCAGGCTGGCCATCAGAAGTCTTCCTGTTGTCAGATTCAGTACTAATTGTAGCTCTGTTTATCAGATGCTTAATTTGCTAGGTGCCAGGCTAAGAGATTTCCATAAAGTGTGTTGATTCCGCACTCACCCTGCTAGGTTGGCATTATTAATATTATACCCTATTATACAGATGTGCTACTGAGGCTCGGACTGGATTACTAACCTGCCTGAGTCACACTGCCAGTAAGTGGCAGAGCTGGGATTTGAACCTAGGCTTATGCGACTTCAAATCCTATGCCCCCTTATGCCAAAAACTCTTGCTAAGAGAATAAATTCAAATTATTTCCCGTGACTTTCCATATAATTTCTCTTCCTTTAAAGAAATGTACATTGACTACCTTTTAGATTAAAAACAAGAGTAATTTCTGGAAAACCTTTCTTTATGATTAAAGTAAGACAACGGTCCTCTACAGACCTGTGTATTTGACACACTCCGATGTAACCAGTAACGCAGTGTGTACAGAGCGCCCTCTGTGAATACAGGCTCCTTGCACGCAGTGACCATATACCCACACTGGCTGGGCGACCCTGTGAAAAACATGGTCTATAAATAACCCAGAGGCTGAAGACCAGAAAAGGGAACTGAATTGCCCCAAGTCACACAGCTTCAGGGTTTAATCTCAGAAACCAGCACTCACCAGTCAGGACAGAACCCTTCCAACCACAGAATGCAGCAGCTTCTGTGTTTGATTGGATTGCGGTCTGGGTTCGATGGGGGGGTGGGGGTGGGGTGGGGTGGAGCACTTGGGAGCGTGGCCAAGGGCTGGAGAAGCAGAAGGAGACGGAAAAGGTTTTATTCCCCAATGCCGCCTCCCTAGAAAACTTTAAACAGAAAAGTTTGCCTTTACAATCTGGAGGAGTTTTTCATGTTTCAGCTCATGCTGAACCATTTTATGCTTTGGCTATAAACCTCTGACAGAGAGGGTGCGGGGGCAAGGCTGGCCCAGCTTTAACTGTGGCTGCGTCGCAGTAAAGCTCAGGTTACGAGGATCACTTCTGGTGCCAAGGCAGTTTAGCAAGTATGAATGTACATAATTCGTTCCAGTTGTCCTGTCTCCACACAGAGGGCTGTTCCTGGGGTGGGGCTCTGCACACTCCCACCCATGTGGTTCCCATTACGGGCTCCAGCGCCTCGCCGAAGCCCCCTCCACACCCAGGAAGGGCCTGTTTTATCACAACTGCTGAACTGTCAATGCTCCGGAAAGGTTCACAGCGTTTCTGTAGTCCGAGTTCTCAAAGAGGGGGAGGGCGGGATCCTGCTACAAAAAAGGGATCACATCTCACCCATGCCAAGAAGTCTTTCCAAAAACCAAGCTGCTATTGTCCAATCTCTCTCCAACCCGAGTAAATTCTCCACCACTTCATATTTTGAAAATTTTCAACCCTACAGGAAAGTCGAAAGCCCAGTACAAAAACACCCCTATACTCTTGGCCTGAATTTGTCCATCGTTAATAGGTTGCCATGTTGCTTTATCTCTATCTCTTTGTATGAAAAGCTTTTTCTGACCATTTGAAAGTTGCAGACATCAAGACACTTTATATGAGCATGCATCTCTTAAGAATAAGGACACGCTCTCCTATAATCACAATGTCATGATCACAATTAAGAAAATGAACCATTATTTCATAATGTCACCTGGCATACCATACACCATATTTAAAAATCCTCCAATTCTTTCCCAAATGTGTCTTCTTTATCATCTTTTTTTTTTTTTTTTTTTTTTTTTTTTTTTTTTTTTTTTTTTTTTGGTTAGTTGGTTCCCTGAGTGGGGATCGAACCCAGGCCACAGCGGTGAGAGTGCCGAAGCTCAGCCACTACACCACCAGGGAATCCCCCTCTTCTTTATAATCTTAAAAAACAAACCCCCAAAATTTAGAATCCAATCAAGATCCAAGCACTGCATTTGGCTGTTATATTGTTTTAGTCACTTTTAATCCAGAGGATCCTCCCACCCACAACCCTCCCAGTTCCTTTTTCATGACAATGACTGTTTTGAAAAGCCCGGGCCAGGTGCCTCGTGTAGCCAGTGTCCTATATCCTGGAGGTTTCTGATTGTTTTCTCACGATTACACTCAGGCTAAACATTTTCGGCAAGCACATCTCATGTGTGACGGACTGTACTTCTTACTGTTTCATGTTAGTGACCACTAAGTGTCACTTGAAGTGACAACTGAGTCCTGATCTTCCCACTGTAAAGGGACCTCTTCCCATTGTAGTTAAAAAGTAACCTGGCCACAAAATTCAGTCTCTTAGAATGAGTTATCGCAATTGTTTCTTCCTCTCATCATCCATCTAGCCTCCTGTTTTGGCCTCCAGACCCTGAAAATGTCCTTGCCACGTTCACCAATGGCCACCTAGATGCCAAAGTCAGTGGGCACTTCGGACATCTGCATTCTTGAGCCCTCAGCAGGACTGGACGTGCATGCTCAAACCCCTCCTTGAGGGCACAATTTTTGTCTATTCGTGTCAGTACTCCAGGGCACACAGTAGGTGCTCAAGAAATCTTTGCAGGATGGATGGATGGATGGATGGATGAATACATGCATTGAGAGGAAGTTGGAAGTGGCAATCAGAAGGCCTGCCTTCAAATCCAATTCTGCCCTCTTCGAACAATGAAAGGGTTGATTTAAATCAGTGGTTTTCATACTTTGAAAAACATGTTGGATATTCGAAGTGTTCTTTAAATAGGATCTTACGCAGAAGCAAATGTAGGCAACTGACAAAAGGCAGCTGCTTTGGCTGAGGCAGGTCGTGAAGCGCACAGGAAGTGCCTTATCAGAGCTGGGCTTGGGGAGGGTCGGAGAAGTTCAAGAAGAAGGTAAATTCTAGTGGGTCCCAAACACCAGCCTCACAAGTCCGACCTGTAATCCTCGGTGTTAGGTTTCAGCAGGGAAAGGTGTGGTTGGGAACGTTGGTCTGGTCACTGTGGACACGAGGCCTTTGGGGCGGCAAGAAAGCAAAGCCAGGAAAGCGCAGGGCAGAGTCCGGCACCGGGCCGAGGCAGGAGGTCTGGCCTTAGCCCTGGTCCTGCTCTGTCTTGGTTTCCTCCTCTGAAGTCCTTTGTCATTCTAATCCTCTTTGAGTCTTTCTCCCCCATTATCCCAAGTGTTTCTTCTTGCTGGGCGGGAGCAACGCATGGCTAGATGAAGAGGAGGGTTCTGAGGGGCTCTGGCCATTTGCCCAGTGATTCGGTGACCTGAGAAGCCTGTCCATTGTCTAGGCTTTAAAGGGCCACTGCTCCTTACCATTAACCCACCTCAGGACAAAGGCCATCACCAGCTCAGACAAATAAGCTGCTTAGCCAGACCTCATGCATCATCTTGTCACCCACACAGGGACCCAACAGGGGCATCTTAAAAGAGCTAAGAGCCAGAGCACAACTCAGCGGTTTCTATTCAGGGGGGCTCTGGCCAGGGGTCGGGGACTGCTGCCAAAGTGCGTGCGGCCCCCTCCTCCACACAGGAGGGTGCGGAGCGGGTGAAAGAAGTCTCTGATCTGCCGAGGAGGCCCCCTAAGACCTTTGGCTTCCCAAGGGATGTCAAGAAAGGGGGCAATGGCTGTTAGAGGAGGAAAGGTGGCCTGGTGGGGTGAGAGGATGTTGGGTTGAGGGGCCAGGCACACCTGGAATGCAAAATGCCACTTACATCTGTGTGACTTGGGCCCAGTTATTGTACCTTTCTCAGGTTCCGTTGGGTAAAACAACCAGGACAACAGTGACAGTAATAACAGCAGTGTCCATGTGAGATTTTACAATAACCAGGTCCTTCGTAAGTACTCATACATGATTTCACATTGAATTTCAACAATACCGATGTGATAGGTATTATTATTATTATCTATATTTTACATGGGGAAAAAATGGAAACTCGGAGGTTAAAGCATTTGCTAAAGATCTCAGCAGGCAGAGCTAAAATTCAAACCCCACTCTTCGCTCTCCTGCTCTAGGGCCCACCAGCCTCAGCGTTTGGTGGGAAGGGTGCGGCACCCCACATAGCACCTGGCATCCCGCAGGTGCTCCGTAACAAGACTGGGTCTTCCGCTACACACTTCAAAGGTGTACCAGGCCCTCCTTGGTCCCCACGCTGTCCCTTCCACCTCCCACCTCCTCCTCGGTCCCCAGGCTGTCCCTTCCACCTCCCGCCTCCTCCTGGGATGCGAGCACAGACCTGCCCTCAGGCCACACTGCTCACTCCATCCCCACCTCCAGCCCCAGGAAGATCCAGTCTTCTAAACAGGTTGCTCCCTGAGTTGGGAAGGTGGGAGGGTGGAGATGGGCCCATGCCACACTAGCTTGTCCTTCACAGAGAGGAAAACAACTGGCCTTCCACCACTGCCCCCCGTAGCAGCCACCAGTGTTCCTTTCACTTGTCCCCTGTGTACGTGGCTACACATGGAGGCACAGATAACCAGCCGCTCATCAGAACTGTACAGTACAGGACCCTACACAGAGCGCACACTTTAAAAAGGCTGCTGCATGAATGAATGAATGCATGCATGCATGAATGAATGAATGCTTGAAGAAATAAATGCTTCAAGACCCCACAGTTAGGCTGGGAGCACGTGGTTGCATGCAAATAACTGACATGCACAGTATGAACGTCTAGGCGTTCCCTTACACCAGGGCCTTTGTGTTCATCTGGCTGGGCTGCTTTAAGAAAGTACCATAGACCGGGTAGTTTAAGCAACAGTTTTCTTATCATTCTGGGAAGTCAAATTCAAGATTCCAGCAGGGTTTGGTTTCTGGTCCAAGCCTACTCCTGGCCTGGCTCCCAGATGACCACCTGCTTGTTACGTTACATGGCAGAGAGCAAGTGAGCTCTAGTGTCTCCTCTTCTTTTATAAGGACACCAGCTCCTGCAGATCAGGGCTCTATCCTTATGACCTCATCTAACCTAAACCACCTCTTTAAAGGATCTGTCTCCCATACAGTCACACGGGGGGTTAGGGCTTCGACGTAAGACTTTTGGGAGGACCCAATTCAGCCCACAGCAACCCAACAGATCCATAAAACTACAGCTCATTGAGGGGCAGAGTATGACTGTGTAAACCCGCCTGTGCTCCTTGGGAGTTGCCCTCTTTCTCCAGAAGGGTGGCCACAACCTCCCAGGTTGCATTAAACCTCCGCAGCCCACACATCCTGGCTCGCTCACTTCCCATATTCCCGGATGTATTCCTCTGTAGGGCAGAGCTGTTTCTGTGTGTCTCTGCCTTCCCTCTGCCTACCGGTGAGTGTACCGCTTTCTAGTCTCCATGATTCCTGGCACTCAGTAGGTCTTTAGTAACAACGTGCTTGAACGAGCTCCATTTCTTCCCCTATCACTCCAAATCAGAAAGACCTTCCCCAGACTCACATTAAATAAGATTGTATGGTGTTCAGAAACCTTTGCTCCCAATATCTCTAGATATTCACAAGCTCTGTATTGGGCACCGGGAATGTCCTCTGTGCCCTCAAGAATTGTGTTAGTTTGCTGTGGCCCTAGCTCCCTCGCAGGAATACAGAAGCAAGCAGCCACAGAGTAGGTGGGTCTCTGTGAAGAAGGGCTTTGGCCAGCTGTGCCAAGGAATTAGGCCCCATAGGAAAGAGACAGAGGCAGCCACAGGGGCTCTATAAGAGGGATCCGAGTTTCTGAAGGATCACCCTGGGGGGTGTCAGAATGGATTAAAGGGAGAGACAGGAGGCAGGCAGGCCAGTGAGGGTACCACTGCAGTGAGTGGCCCAGGGGAGAGGAGATATAGTAGGAAATGTTTTGGTTAAGAGGAGCAGAATTTTGCAAAACTAGCAAACAGGTAAGTATCAGCTCAACTTCTATTTTTGCTTATTCTCGGGATGACAGCTGACAAGTGATCACAACTTAAATATTGATGAGATAACCTCCTCGCCAACTAAAACTATACCCCCTTCTTTGCCAAGATTAAAAGGGGACCCAGCAAGCATTTAGTAGGGCTGTGATCTCAGTAGGTCAGGTGTTATCCTGACTTGCTGTTGAAACAACCACCAGACTGCTTGCTATTCTTATCCCCATTTTATAAATGGGCAACGGGGTGAGCGAGGTGAGATTCTGCAGCTAGTGGGGAGGGGAACTTGGTTCACGTCAGGTGTATATTCCCCCAGAGCCTCAATGGCAGCTAAAGAGAGGTTTCTGGAAGTGCAAATATGTGCTACTCTTATTAGCCTGTGCAGCAGCTTCCCAGGGTTATTTATAGAAATATGATCCATTCAGGAGAGAGGGAGTGAAGCATAAATGAATTACCAGCCATTTTCCTCTCCTTTCAACTCTGGGGGAAGGCGAGCTGACCAGAAGGAAAAGCCATCACGGTGTTGCATCTCTGGGAACCACGGGGAATGGAAGCAGGGAGCTCTAGCAAGAAAGGCTGAGGCCGAGTTTCCAAGGCCCCTGCTGTGTTTGCTTAGCTGTTGCCGTGGGCTCACCTCTCCACCCTAAAGCTCTGGAAGTCACTCAGGAGGGGGAAGGAGGTTTAAAGCTCAGGACTCCCAGACAGAGATGTTAACTGTACTTGCTCCAAGCCTGGAGGGGTGGGAGTATAGAAATCTGCATTCCTTCCAGAGATACCTATCCAAAAACTTTCAGGTTCCAGAAGGGGAATAAGGAAGCTAACATTCATTGGGCACCTATGATGCTGCAATCACTATCCCAGAGGCCTTGACAATATTTTCTCATTTACACTTTTGTGAAGCACTGTTAAAATCAATGTCCGTTTTACAGGAGGAAACTGCGACCCAGAGAGGTCAAGCAACTTGCCCATGGCCACACAGCACAGCAAGGATCTACAGGCCTCCATCCCCTAGCTTTCCCTGCGGTGGCTCCACATGGTGCTATTTTTGTTTTTCTTCTGACTTTAGTCCTTTTAGGACTTTTAAAGCAGAGCGAATATTTTTTCGTTGTTTAATCTCAAACACCTATATAAATAATGGCAGTTCAGAGGGAGAGGGAGGAGGGGAGATGAGAGAGGAAGGGGAGGCAAGAAGGAACGCCACATGGTTTTCTGGTCCAAACTGGGAACTATTAACCAGTAATGGGGGATCCAGCTGAGCTCAAAGCACCCAGCTCAGACCTGATGACAGGGGCAGAGGGCAGGAGGCTGCGAGGGGGAGGGTGGGTACAGATGCTCCAAAAAGGCTATGCCTAGGAAGGAAAGAAGGGTGGGTCTGGACGCAGCCAGGGATGTTTATTCTTAAGGTGAGCAGGCTGTGGGGGCATAACAGGAAAGCCTCCCAGACAGAGTACCAGCAAGAGTGCAGAACTGTGCGCGTCCTGTGGGCATGATCTGGGGCGGCACACGTTGTGAACAGACCCCACATCACACTGAATCACGTGCAGGATCGCTGCCATTGTCTTTCAACCCTTTTGGTGATCTGGAGGCTGAAGGCTCAGTTTGGGACTCGTATGCTTAACACCTAACGCTTGCCAATGTCCCTATTTAACAAAGAGAAGGACATCTCTGCTTAGTGTCCTTGAGCAGGCATTATCTCACCAGAATGTGGTACCCTGCTTTCATTGTGTTTATTTTTACAGCTATCTCCTATTTATGGCAAGTGAATTGCAGCAGTAATATACAATTTCCTTTGAAAATAAATTCATTTAGGTAAAAAAAAAAAATTTCAAGAAAGGAGGCAGTTTTAAAGGAAAGCAAAGCAGTGTAGGTGGGCCTGCTGCTACGGTACAGATGTCAGTACTGCACACAGGAATGAGCCTTGATCTAACCTAGTTCTCTCACTGTGCAGACCAGAAAGCTGAGGGACCCAAGGACAAGACTGTTACAAGGTCACACTGCAGGTTCGAGGCAGAGCTGGGCCCAGAAGTCAGGCCTGCTGCTCTGGGGCACCTGTGATAACTCAGGCTGGCCCGGGGCCACGCTTCTGCAGGGAGCTGTGTAACCAGAACGCTGGGTTTACATGGACGGCAGTGGCCTCGCAGGTTGGACTGACCGGGTTCTAAGCTGTGTAGCCAAAGCAGCAGCCCCCGGCCAAGCTGCCTCCCTCTCACTCAGTGTGTTTCCTCCAGCACATAATGGTGCTCACAATGCTCCACTTTTGGCCAGCCTCATGGCCCAATGCTGTGGATCCAAGGAGATGACAGATGTGAATGCACTCTGGGAATGCAAGGGCTACACTAATGTTAGTTATACTAATCTTCCCAGCTCTCCTTGGCCTCCTTCCAGGCGCCTCTTCAGCAGTCTGGGCCCTGACGTGTCAGGAGATGCTTTAAGATGTGGTCTGGTGTCCACAAGGGCACCGTAGAGCAGGCCACTAACATTTCAGTGGGGACACAAACCAGGCTTAGTTTCCTGATGGAAAAAGCCTGGATACGCAGCTAATGTGCCTTCCTTGGGGGGCAGTCTAGGAATTCCTAGATCCAATCAAGCCATAGACCAAAAATGTTATTTTTGTTCCTTTTAACACAATGGTATTTGGGGGAAATTAGTGGAAAAGGAGTTGCAAAGAGTCTACAATCATGTCACGTGAGTGACTAATTAGAGGACCCTGGTTCTCCCAGGCCATTTGATTACATTAATTCAAAATGTGACCTGTTTATTTTGCAAGGTCAAAAAGAAGCCTTTCCTCCTAGAAAGCCAATGTGGCAATTAAATTAGAGTCATCAGAGTTTGCCTGAGGTAATGAATCAAAAAGGGCTTTGTAAACGGTACAGAAACGGAAGTGACCCCTGTGTGGTTGTCCCCACTGCCCCCAATTAGGGGACGCACTCTTCTTCCCCTGGTGAGAGGCCACAGGTGAGGGCTTGTCCAGGTGAGGGAGGTACTTCGTAAGGTGCACAGGGCACTGGAGTCTGGGGCCACGCTTTGAATCTTGACTCTGAACTTTGGCACATCGCTTCATGTCCGGGAGTTTCCAGTTATATTGTGTATGTGTGGCTCATTGAACTGTTCCTGGGGGTGGGAGTCGGGGTGGTATGTGTGGGAGGGGAGCTGTTGGAAAGGAAGAAGAAAGGAAATCGATGTTTTTTTCAGTTTTGATTTGAGCAGCTACAGGTGCTCAACACCACAGACACAGCTGTGGACAAGGCCTACCACCTCAAGGAACTTGCAGTTGAATGAGGAAACCAGACATGGGAATAATCAGGTCTCCAGACTGTTACTGTGGCGTCTGTACAGAAAACAGCAAGATATCAAAGAAAAGGGTCTATACATCCCAGCGGCTGCCAGGAAAGTTTCCTCAAGAACTCAGAACTGCTGAGTTCTAGATTTTGGAGAATTAAGTACGTGGCCTTTACGCTCCTAAGTTCCTAGGACCTGTGAGCCATCCGGCCTGCTGGCACTGGCCTCCCGAACTCCCACGTCTAAGCAGAGGGCACTTGGCCTTTCCAAGCAGTCTTAATGGAAAAACAACAAGTACATCTCCATAGCATGTCAGCCAGCGACCTGAACCTGCATTTTGCTTTGTGGTTATCAAGGTACCTTGTTATTTCTATAATCATGGGCAAGTTACTAAATCTCTCCGAGTCCCCCATTTATAAAAAGCCCAATTCAGGATCACCATGGATTAGCCATCATTCCAGAAAAACCAAGACTATAAGACTGAAGGTTTTATTAAAACTCTTGGTGGCAAAATCTGACCTGAACTGACATAAAGCCCGGAGTCTTTTAACCATTCATGTTTCACTGCAGAAATATTAATGTGTATGATTACCATGGACCGTCCCAGCATTCTAGGAATGTTAGGAAGAATACATTATTGGTACTCTATATTCTTTCTTAAAGCTGAACATTTCTGAATTCTGAAATGCATCCATCTCCAAGAGTTTCATTTAAGGGATTTTAACCCCGTAAATTAGATACCTATTTTTGTTTAGAATGCCCTTCACCCCTCATTTGTCTGGAAAATATCCACAAACATTTCAAATGTCATCATGAACAAAAGAATAAAGAAACAGGACACAGTTTTTTGCTTCTAGGAGTTAGGTACCTTCCCCCGACACAGCTGGCATAAGAATTTATTGACAAATCGGAATCTTTGGATTGAAGAGAGTTAGAGGAGAAGTGAGCAAAATTGCCTGAAAACTTTGCACACCCCCAAATCCTTTACCCTGGGAACTAGGGAAACACACAGACCCACATCCTTGCAGCTAGCATGCAACGATTGAAGCAGGTTCCTTGAAATTCAGTGAAAAGAGACAAATACGTCACTGGAGCACAGCGGTAGGAAAGAGGTACAAGTTTGCCTTCTGATTTCACAAACTGGCTTAAAAGGATGCTGGCAGAGCATCCCCACCCCCCAGTCCCCGGGACCCTGGATAGGTTCTCAATTAAGCTGAAAGTTTTTCTTTTGTTTTGTTTTAAGAGAACACTTTTGGAAGGAGCTTGCCTGCATAGCAGTGTTTCCCATTTAGAAAGAAAAATAAACACTCCTCCTCTGGATTGGAAGTCAAAACAAAATAAGCTCAGCAGCTTAAGACCCCAGAAAGTCAATGAAACTGCCAAACAACAGTGATGTGGACCAGTGTGAGTGGCCTGAGAAATGTGTAATGCGAGGCAGGGAGAGCCCAGCGCTTGCGGGGGAGCCACAGAAGGCCCAGCACCAGGGGCGTGGCTCTCAGGAAGCAGCACCAAGATTCAGTGTCTAAGTCACCCGGTCTGAGTCACCTCTGAAACTCCTACAGAACTCACACAGCAAAACGGAAGCATTCCACTCTGTGTTGTTGGACAGATCTGGGGTCCTAATCTGGCTCTATTACTTAGATGCAGTGTGACTGAGGGGATGTTACTTAACCTCTCTGGCCCTTCACTGCCTCAATGAGACTAAAAATGGTGACGTCACAAGGTAAACATGAAGTTAATGAGATTCAATGATTCAGCGAGCTAAAACACCTCTCACAAAAGTGCTTCATAAAGGCTTAGGAGGTGAGACAAGTCCACCACCTGGGAATTCTTTTAGAATCAGTTTTTTTTTTTTTTTTTTTTGGAAAGAGGGTAGAATTGCTCTTATCTTCTCCAGCCTCCCACTAAGGAGGAGACAGAACCAACAGGATCTGGTATTGGAAACAAAAATGAAAAAAAAAGGGAAAAAGAGAAAATAGGGGTTCTAGAGACAAGCAGAATCCGGTCTGACTCTTCGAAACGCCCGATGGAAGCAGTGGGGCTCTGGGCAAGTCACTGGCCCTTGGGTTCCTGAACAGAGGAGTGGAGATAAATGAAGCTCAAATAGGATTAGACACACAAAGAAGACGTCCCCACAGAGGGTGCTCAGTGCACCTAAGTCCTCCCACGCCGAACCTAGGCTGAGAAAGTGACAGCTGACTCCGAGTGACTTATTCCCCGATCCTCTTCGGCATTAACCTTCACGTTTTTAAAGCCTCATTAGAGTTTAATTAGAACGATTCATGGAATGTTTGCTATTTATTCTGAAAAGTTTCTATGTGGTAGGGACCTACTTAATCCTATTCACTTCTTAGCTTTTCAGCGGTGACTAGTTGATATTTTAGGGAAATCTTTCTTTATATACATTAGTGATTTCTAGATGGTTATCCTTGCGGGTGGACTAACATTTTGATGACAGAAGGAGCTACGTTCCCTGTTTTCTTTTCCTCGGGGACAATGTGCTGTTCTGTAACGCCCCATGTGTTCTCCTTGCACTTCATGGGGAGGTTCCGAGCTGTCCCAGGCCTGGGATCGCAGCCCCCAGCCAGAGTTGACACAGCTGCAGGCAGAGGGCCTCATGGGAGCCAGTGGAGAGCACAGCCCCAGCTCCACGGAAACTGGGTCCCATAGGCCCAACCCTGGGTGCAGGGTGCCCAGTCAGCTCCCACTAAAGGAAACCCATAATTTTCACCTTTTAGGGCCCAGGGGCTGCTTTTGTCATTTCAAGTAAACTCTCAATGAAGTCTCAGGAGGAGCAGTCCTCTCAAGGAACTAGCACAATTAATCTAAGTAGGGTGGTCTCTAAAGCCTTAAACCGGGGGTGGGGGTGGGGTGGGGGGGGTGAGGATGGGGTGTGAATATAGGAAAGCAAGATAAGAACTTTATCACCTTCAGTGTTTTTAAACTCTACAGCCAACTTGGGGGTTTTCCCCATTTCACATATAGAGCACCTGGAGATCTGAGAGGTTGGGACTTTGCTCAGGGTCGCATGTCGTAATTTCAGGAGGTTTGACTCTGTGCCCCTTGCTATTTTGGCTACATTTTAGTGTTCCAGTAGTTTGTATTGCATGTGCATTCACTCATTCACACATTAAATGAACACTACACGAGAAGCATCTGTGAGGCCATGCACCAAACTGTTAAAAGTGGTTATCTCTTGGAAGAGGGGTTATAAGAACTTCACCAGTGCCTTCATGACCCACCGACCCCGCTGCAGCAGGCCACCAAGGACCTAGCACCTGCCCTCAGGCACTGGGCACATTTATTACCAACTTTCAGAGTGACACGCTCAGAGCAATGCCCCAGGGAAAATATCCCAAGTGTCTCCAGGTCCCCAGGGAAACATAACCGAGCCGACAGCCATTCTCCCTCCACATCAGTAATGCAATAATGCCATCAATTTGCTGCAGAACTTGCAACAAACTGATTGCTCTTGTTCAGTTAATTAGCAAAGAGAGAGATTAAGGACTTTAATCTCCTGACTTCTCTTTCTACCTGCAAAGCTTCTTTCCTCAGCAATGAACCAAGAATAGTATCATTTATACATATCCCCCAAGTCAGCTTAAGAAGACTCCTGGCAGGGACACCTCAGTCAGCACCACATGTCACTCATAAAATCCGAGTTTCTGAGGGACTGCTCCATCATTGGCAAGATGGGGAAACAAGAGAGGGACAGTAATTAGTCAGGGAAATAGCCAGTGAGCCCCGGAGCTGGGATGGGAACCCAAGTTTCCCCCCTCCCAGGCTAGGGTTCTGCTCCTGTGCATAATTTGAAACATGAAGAGCTAAAAGGTATAGAGGAGCAGTGACAGGCAACCACCGGAAGGACAACACCTTCAGGGGGCACAGAGGGACAAGGCCCTGGAGGGTGGTTTGGCTTTTGCTCAAAGGGAATCCGGGGTGTAAGATCCTGTCAGAAGAGAACCATCACCAGCAAGGGCACAGAGCACTCTGCTTCTCAGTCAGCAGACGCTCTGTCCGTATCATGCCCCTCACGGAGGCTGGGATCTCCTCCAGGATCCTTGTAAAGAAGTGGACTGGCCTCTGCTGGACACAGACAGGGCAAGCACCTTGGCCCGGTTCACACAGCCGCTGATCAGGGTCGGCCGGCGCATGGTCAGCCTGGAGCCCTTCCACCGTGCCCACCGTACTGCTTCTCCTTCGGGGAGGCAGGGCAGTGCCTACTGGAGGAGAGCTCATTATGGGCCGATGGAGGCTTAAGCCTGCGGCTCTCTGCAGCCAGCACTCAGCTCTGCCGCTGCTTGGGCCTTCAGGACCCTCTGTCTCGGAGTGGCAGTATCAAAGTCAGGACCTTCCAAAGCCAGCAGTTGGGCTCCAGGTACCATCCTTCCTCTCAGCCTTCCTAAGGTTAACAGGGACCTTATAACACCCTGTCTCGGGCAGGGCGGTGAAGAGGATCCAATGAAGCAACAAGTGGCAGCGGCTGGCACTGCCCCAGGTACATGGTGTAACAGGTTGCCACTTGGTGCTGTTTTAGTTTTAACTTTTCTTTTCTTTTTCTGTGTCCATCTGTGTCTCTATTCTCTCCTGCCTCCGTGTCTACCTGATGTTTCTGTCTCCTCGTGTCTGTGCATCTCCGTCGGTGCAGCGCTGTCCCCCCGACGTCTGTCACGGGGATGAGCACGGCAGTCCCCGAACTCCCGCACACCCCAGCGGCGCAGCCCGGCAGGAGTGGGGCTGCCCCAGTCGCGGAGCCGCGCCAGCCCCGCCCCCAGCCCCGACGCCCCCAGCCCCCCATGCACCAGGGACCCAAGCAGGCAGATTAATCAGCATCGCCCAAGAAAGCGGGGAAACCCCCAACGAAAGTTAGGAAGAAAGAGGGACTTACCGTTCGCCGCGACCCCCAGGCTGGCGGAGCCACTTTTAACTAAGAATGAATTAGGGACAAACTCTTCCTCAGAGTCTGAATCCGGGGTTGGCTGGGCCACACCGTTGCCTAGCAACCGCCTCTGGCTCTCATTGGCCGGAGGGGAGGGGGGCGGGGAAGGGGACTGTTCAATAGGGGTTGATGAAGCGGATGAACAATGCAAGGGAGCACCTGCGAACCACAAAGACAAACACAGACAGAAAAAATAATGAAAATTGGTTTTGAGGCACACGGGGGGTGGGGGGGTGGGGAGCAAAATAAAACACGCATCAACAGGGGAGGGAGGGCCCAGCGCGGGGCGATCTACTGCACACGCGGCCCGGGCGCGGCGGCTGCCACCAACTCCTTCTGAAGAGCAGGGACCCGGCGGCCCTCCTGCCCGGCTGTTCTCTGACAGACCTGCACACCGAGGGGCTGGTCCTGGCTCGGAGCCTCATCGAAAGTGAGCACCCGCGGGCCCCTCTGCAATGCCGTGGAACCGAAATGATATTGTTATTAGTGAGACCTGAATTGGGCCAGAACAGGTCCGGGCCTCAGAAAAGGTAGAGAGAGCGGGAGAAAATGATATAGGGCCCCCTTCCACCGCTGGCGTCCTAGGATTTCAATCCGCCAATGTTGTACTTTTCCAAGAATCTAACATGTTAAGATTCTTAAATCCTGGCACTCTCTGAAAACTCCTCGAGAGCAATAACTTCAGCAGTCTTTTTCACGTCTGTACCCCCAGAATCTAGCTTGGTGGCTGGCACATAGTAGGCACTAAATAAATATTTGCTGAATAGACAATTTCAGGTATCTAACATACTAGGACCCTTAAATTCTAATAGTCTCAGATGAAATAATTTTATACTTTTAGGACACAATTTTTTTATGTTACATGACTGCATATTTTCTGGATAGCCCTCATATTCTGTGAGTTCTATGACATACTAAGTCAGTAGGTTTGACTCCCAAGTTTCTAACGTGTTGGGGTTGTATGATTCTAAAATCCCAGCTTTCTACAATTCTGTGAGCACACTCCTAACTCTTCAGAAGGAGATCGTGATAGTCTAGGACAGACCTTTGAGATCAGACCATTTGCAATGCTACCCGTGGCTGGTACTTGGACATGTGCAGTACATCACCTACAAGAGTGGGGACATAAGCACAGACATAGAAAAGTTACAGCACGAGACACTGCATCCGCTCAACAGCAAGGGCTGCTGCTTCTCTCCCACCTCGACTGATAGAAGGTTGAAAACATAATCGGATCCATCCAGTTTTTCAGAGACTGAACCTTAGGAAACATTGCAGCCCAGACATGCCATCAGAAGGTTTGTAGGGCTCTAAGGGGGAGGTGGCACAGAGACCTGTTGACTGTTGAAATTTAAAAAAAAAAAAAAGCTGCTCCTGCTTTGTTCACCAAGGGAGGTTCACTCAGTCACAGTCGCCAAGTCCTGCACATGACTCTTAGGTCAACCGCTGAGCCTAACCATGTGTGACATTTTATAGAGTTGCTGTGTACGCCGTTTGGTTGGTCCCCAGTAGAAATTCGGTAAGAGCAACTGAGGCACAGGGATCAGTGGTACAACCTCTGGGTGACCTCCCCCTCTATGTTTTGGTTTCTTTACCTAAAAGCTTGGGCTGTGATTCAGCTCGAAATTGTCCAGTCCAGTGTGGCCAATTCACCATGAGAGAGACTTCCCTGACACCCCTCACCACACCCCACTCACCAGAGGGGTGGTTGTCCTTTCTCTGAACTAACCCTGTCTTTAGATCTGACATCACATTTGCCCTGCTGTATTTGTAGTTATCTGTAGTTGTCCTCAACATAAAAGTGTGTGGCACATTCTTAGGGTACAGTGCACTCCTGGCTTTGGAGTGCAACAGAATTGGGGTTTGCTTCATGACCTAGCCTCCTATTGTATGACCTTGAGAAAATGACATCCAGTCCCTCAGCTATAGGTCGGGCACCCTTCCCCTTATATACAGACGTCGTGAGGACTAAAGATACTAAATCTGGACACACAATACGCATGAGCACCACAAGCCCAGGGTCAGTGCTCACCAAATGCTTAGAAAACTGAATGAAATCATCCCACAGAGAACTCCATTCATGATTCCCTTTCCCCTATGGTCCTGCTTTTGGAATGATTTTGTCAACCAGGCTACATTTATTAAGTAAATATACCTTAATTTCCTTATCTTTTATTAACTAAAGACATCTTATAACCTCCAACTAGAGCTTCTGACGAGCTTGAGATAACCAGCACCACACCACGCTGAGTTGTTAGAATTTCAGACATTTAAGCAACACGATATGTTGTTCCAGGGTATTTGTTACAGCCTCTTCCTGAGTAAATGTGTCAAACTTCATGAAATAAATAGATCCAGAACTAAGAAAGTTTTCCATGACCAACTCCAGAGGCCTGGGCTGAGAGCAGCACAGTGCCCCCCGACGTCTCACACTTTCCGTCCCAGGGCTCTTCCTGATCCTCCGATGACCTCAAAACGGGGGTTTGCGAATCACCTCAGGCCTTCCGGGTTGCTCTGAGTATCCCTAACCTGGCATGCAGAGCACCTAACAAGCTTCCAGGCCCTTTGTAGGTACACAGTAACTCATGGGGTTTTGGGGAAGTACAGCTGTAATTAGAAATATGTTTATTCCCTCCCTCTTATTTATCAGCAGCTTTGAATTTTGATGGTCCCAAGGGAGGGTGCAGAGAACCATGACCCCCGGGGTGCAACAAAATATTAGAAATGTGTATTTTTTTATCTTGCCCTTTTCTTATACTTCTTTGTATGTTTTATAACATATGCAATACAGTAATGCTTGGAATACATGCAATAGAATGCATTGCTATACCAATTCAGCATCTACAGAAGCAGGGCAGGGTTGTGTTAGGACTATGGGCTCTAGAGTCAGATCCTACATTTGACTTCAGCTGCTCTACTTGCTAGCTCAGTAGAGTGACCTTGGGCAAGGTACTTCACCCTTTGTGCCTCGATTTCCTCATCTATGTAATGGAGGTTAAAAAAATAAAAAAGAATGCCTACTTCACAGGGTTGTGCTAAAGATGAAAGGAGTTCAAGCAAGTAACATGTTGAGAACAGCATGGCAGCCGGTAAACACCTACTAAATGTTAGATGTTGCAAAATGTATAAACATGTGTATATAAAGTGAGAGGCACTGACTTGATCCTTTCTGTTTATAAGAGCAGTGCATGATTGCAAAGGTATGGCTAATACCGTTTCATTCCACAAACATTTCCTAAAACACCCACTGATTTGGCTAGAAGGTGAGGGTGACACAAACTGTGAGAGACTCAGCCTCAAAGGAGCTGGCGGAGGGGGACAAAGAGTGTCACACAGAGCTCTGAGCATGGTGGGACCTGTCAGAACAAAAGACAGCCCAGTGCAATGGGAGGATGGAGGGCAGGGGCATCATTTCAACTTGAGGCATGGGAAAGGCTTTCTGGAGCCATAGAGAATTCCAGTGGGAAGAGATGAAGAGATGGGTGCATAAGCATCCATGGCAGAAGGAAGAATATTTCGGTCTAAGCCTCTCATCCTTTACGTGGTCTCCAGACACCATCCCTCCCCCATCTCCCTCTCTTAAGTCTCATGTATCAGCTACTATTAACTTCTCACCAAGTCTGCTGGCACATGCTGACATGTTCTCATCTCCACGAACTCATTGCTCTCTCTTTTGCTCAAGTTTGCCGAGTTGCACAACTCCAAGGGACCATGTACACTGAAGCTATGTGAATGGCATCCACTGGAGCACAAGTACAAGGCTGTGTCAGAGTTTTTGCATGTGCTGTTCCTTCTCCCTGAGCACATGCAAAAACTCTGACACAACTTGCTTTCCTCTTCCCTTTTCTTCATCACCACCAACTTGTGTGTCTCACTACCTCCCACTCATTCTTAGGGCTTAACCTCATGATCACCTCCCCCAGAAGGCTTCCCTGATGCCTTTATTGGTGCTTCCATAGCTCCCTGTACTTTCCCTGTTGTAACATTTCCCACACTGTAGTGTTTACTGGTCTGTGTCTGCACACTAGCCTGCCTGGCTGGCCCATTACCACCTCAGGGTCTAGCACAGTGTGTGGTACATAGAAAGCACTAGTAAATATTGGTTAAGTGGAGAAAGAGTGGAAGGATGAAAGGAGAGTACCTTGATTAGGGACCAAAAGGTCTACGTAAAGAGAATAGTGAGAAATGAGTCTCTGAATAGCAGGTTTAGAACTTGAACACAAAGAAGAGGAAATCAAACCTTAACTGGTGAGTCATGGCTATTTTTAAAACAGGAAAATGACAAGACCCAGGCTGTGCTTTAGAAGGATCTGCTCTTTCTTTTTTTGTTTTCTGCAATGTCACATTTATGGCTTGAAATTAGGTTTGAGTATTTACACCACAGAAATTGTCAAACAGTTTTAAATCAGTGTCAGAGAACATAAATGTTGTTGAATACTCACCAGCACGACACTGGTGATATGGTACAACACAACTGACAGCCCTATAAATATATATATATATATATTTTTTTTTTAACTTAAAATTCTATTTTTCAGTTACTGTTAACATATAATATTACATTAATTTCAGGTGTACAAAATAGCATAGTGATTAGACATGTCTATAGCTCATACAGTGATCACCTCAACAAGTCTATTACTCACTTGACACTGTGCAATGGCTTTTGGGAAAAAATCCAGCCTGTGTCAGTGTAACAAGAACAGTTGCATGGCTGGATACTTTCTGGACAGCCCTTGCACACCGTTATTCAGTATAGTTGACATTCAGTTATAGTTGACATTCATATTATTTTATATTAGTTTTAGGTGTACAACATAATGGTTACACATTTACATAATTTATGCAGTGATTTCCCCCAGGAAGTATAGTGCCCACCTGGCGTTGTATGTAGTTATTACAACATCATTGACTATATTCCCTGTGCTTTACTTTACATCTCCATGGCTATTTTGTAACTACCAATCTGTACTTCTTAATCCATTCACCTTTCTCACCCAGCCCTCCAACTTCCCTCCTATTTGATAATCATCAATTTGTTCTCTGTATCTATCTGTCTGTTTCTGTTTTATTTGTTCATTTATTTTGTACTTTATGTCACACATATAAGTGAGATCATATGGTATTTGTCTTTCTCAGTCTGACATATTTCACTTAACATAATACCCTCTAGATCCATCCATGTTGTTGTAAATGGCAAGATTTTATTATTTTTTATGGCAGAGTAATATATATGAGGTCAGACAATTAATTTTATGAACTCATCCTAGAAGAAGTGCTACAGACCTCATTGCAGACAGAATATCACTACGGTCACCTTTGAAGTACTCCCCTTGGGAAGCTGTGCACCGATACCAGCGCCTAGTCCACCCTTCAAAGCAATTTGGAACTCTTTTTCTGGAATGGCCATCAGAGCTGTTGTTGTGCCCCAAATCTGCCAATTAAGTTTGTGAACTTGCCACTGTGCGCTGTCACTGGCAGCACTGTACAAACAACTCGGTTTGTATGGCGGCAAGTTTGTTACTGAGTGGTTTGTATGGTGGCAAGTTCGTGAACTTAATTGGCAAATTTTGGGCACAACAGCAGATTGGATGGCCATTCCAGAAAGAGTTCCAAAATTGCTTTGAAGGGCGGAGTAGGCGCTGGCGTCAGTGCACAGCTTCCCGAGGGGAGTAAGTGAATAAGGATGCCTAGTGTCATGGGGCTGGAGTTTAGGGTTGCCTTCCCATGCATCCTGATCATCAACTGAAGGAAACCTGGTATTGTGGAATTTTCCAATGAGTTAATGGTAAAATAAACTCACTGGGATGATATGATTGGAATGAACCTCCTTTCACTTCAACACAACAACCAAAGGGGCCAGTGAAGGGTGGGGGTAAGCCATCCAAGTCCCCTGAGAGGAGGTCTCTGTGAGCCTAGCTGTAGCTTATAGTAGAGAAGGGTGAAAGAGAGAAAGCAACACAGTGAGAGAGAGAGTGCAGGCATCATCTGGATGGGGTGGGGGTGAGGGGGGTTTAGGAGTGAACATTTGCAGGGCTCCTCTTGGATGCTAGAAACTGAGCCAGGAGTTTTACAAGATCTTTTCCTCACAATAAACTTATGGTAGGAAAATTCATTCCCATTTTCAAGGTCAAGAAATGGCGGCTTAGAGAAGTCAAGTAATCTGTTACAGTTCCTGGGTTGTTTCCACCAAGCGACGTGAATTAGGTTGATCAGCCCTGGTTTGGAGTAGAAAAAGAGCGATTCCTGCCCACCAACTGAAATACATCTAAAGTGGAAAGACCATGGGCTTCCTATAATATAAAACAGTGTTCAAGTCCCAGTTTCACAGTGGCTATATGACCTTAGGCAAGTCATTTTACTCCTCAGTTTTCTCCTTTGAAAAGTCCAGTGCTAAAACCCACTGCAAAGAGTTACTAACAGGATTGATGATATTCTTGGAAGAACCCAGCAGTCTCAGGGTAAGAGTTCAGTTCCCTCTGCCATCCATCCAGCTGTAGATCTTTCATATTAAGAAGAAGATGGTTTGGGGCGGGGGGCTAGCCAATGACAGATATGCAAGCCTGCCTTTGACTCCTTAATCAATATGCATTACTTGCTGATGTCATTAAAAGTGGAAAAGTGTTAGGGAGGTAGTCGTGATGTAGGAAAGCAACATATGACAAGGGAATGTCTGTAGAAAGAACCATTTCAGTTACACCTTTGTGTGCATCGGTGGTAGCTTTCCCTGCCATGACATGTCACCTGTAGCTAGGGCAAGCTAGTTACCAGGATGAGCCTTCAGGCATTCTGGATTCAGGGTATGTCTTTGGAATATGCCATGAGATTAAAGTGCGAAGGGCTACTTGGTGAACAAGTTTATTACTTTCTCAAAGAAAGACCATTAAAACGTACTTTTAAAACACTGTTCTCAGCAATCCTGAGAAATCCATCTGAATGCCCAAATGGAACCTTACCGATCTGCATTAAACTCCATGCAGGAGGCAGGAGGGACAATCCCAGCCTGCTTATACAGCGGGGAAGGTGAGTCCTACCTGTAAAACTAGAGCACCAGGGAGGGCACCTTCTTCACAGGCAGCTCCCTGGATTACTGGAAGAGCCTCCTAATAACCTTTTACCTGGCAGACCTGCATTTTAGAAACCTGTACATAAATGCTTAGCATAGTGACCACTACACAGCAATGACTCAATAAATGACACCTAGATAAAAAGGAAGCAAAACTCTTAGACCTACAGAAGGTCCCCATCTCAAATGGAACCCCAAGCAGATGGCTGCATCCTTCCCGTGATGGCTGGCTGTGGTTCACCACCTCAGTCTCCTTTCTGGAATACTCTAGTTCCTCCACTCAAAATGAAATGCATTCCTTCTCTTCTCATGTGCCAACCTCCTGTCTATTTCCTCTCAACAGGACAGCCTATTGCTTCTTTGAATAAGTAAAATCTTAATTCTGAGGATGAAGCATTGAGGTAAATGAGCCCCTCCATATAATGGGCCGGTTTGGGGCTGCTGGAAGCCCAGTGCCTCCAGGCAGTGGTGCTTTTGACTCCTGTGAGTGATGGCCACATCAACTGCTTAAGCAGCCCTGCCTGCCTGACAGGGACCCCAGACTGCTCACCTCTGCATCCTGGCTTGTCTCAGAGTTGCAGCTTAGAAAAGGTTTGCAGAACTGATTCCCATAGTTGAAATGAATCAAAATCCACTGCTGCAAAGCTTTTCAAAAAGGCAGAAATATGAAGCTAGGAAGTTAGAGGGGCCTTACATTTTGGTTTGTCAGTAACGGTCCTAATTTACATGTTATCTTGCATTAATGAGTAGTAGTGCCCGGTCTTTAATCTAAAAATGTCCTAATTTGGACAATTAATTACATAGCTATCCCATTTTAGGGCAGAATTGATTCAGGTTTACAATGGAGGCTATAGTCTGCTACAATAGACCAGGGATCAGGAGATTTGGGTGCAAGTCAGCAATGTGCCATGGGCTCATGGGCAAGTCCTTTGACCTCTCTGTGCCTTGATTTCCCTATTGGGGAGTTGGACTAGAACACTCTAAGGTTCTTTCATGTTCCAATCTTCTACCAGATAAGAGTAAGACTAGTTCATACCTCAAGGGGCTGTTCTGAGGATTAAAAGTTACTACTGAAGAAAGGCAGGATAAAAATTATTTCAGTTACAATGGAAAGTCAGGCTCGTTCAGCATAGTAAATGCTCATAAAACATTTATAGAATGAATGAATTTGTATAAATGCATAGGAAAAAAAGATTGGCTAAAAAGTCTTCAACCATGCTTTTCACTGACATGGGCAACTTAATTTTTAAAATATGTTTTCATATTTTTTATTTTTTCTACAATATGCATGTACAGTTCTTTTTATATTTTAAAAATTATTTTTATTAAACTTTAGCGGAAAATGAAATAATAAATGTGAAACTATCTGGCATCTAGTAGATACTAAAATAGATATTGGTTTTAAATACAAATAAGATTTTATGTACTGATATAGGTAGTCTAATTTGGTATAAACTGATTTTTACAATGCAAAAAGCTTTTAACAAAGCAATTCTACTTGTAGGAATTTAACTGAACATAATCACGACTTCTTAAAAGATGTACTTATAAGGATATCCATTACAACATCATTTGTAATAATAAAAAGTAAAAAATATTTTAAAGTATTAAAAAGGAAAAGGATCCTTTATGTTAAAACTACCTAATTATGTAAATTAAGGCACATCCGTACAATATTAATACGTAGACATAATAAGCCATGTTTGTGAAGAATGTTTAGGGACATGGAAAATACAATATAAACAAGCATGAGGTAAAACTATATAAAAAGTAATTCTGATGCTTGTTTAAAGGCGTGTACGTGTGCACACGCACAATGTATATGAAAATGTTAATACATGTTATTGTAGGGCAGTAGAATTATGAAAGAGTTTTATTTTTTCTTTCTGTCTTTCTATATTTTCTGAGTTTTTTCAAGGAACAAATGTGATAATGAGATTAAAAGAACACAATAAAAGTTCTTTTAAAAAGAGAACACACAGACAGAGAAAGGCAGCAAAGACAACAGCGTCTGCTTTGGGTCCCTAAGGGGATGAACTCAGCAGAACTGAAGTGTCCCAGGTCCAAACTCGCCTCTTTTCCAGCCTATTAAGTCTTGTGGGGGTTAGTCCTCGTGCTGGGCAGCTCCCACTAGGTCAACTCCCCTCTCCTCAGCAGTGGTTGTTTTCAGAAGCAAGTCTGTGGCCATCTGTCTCTGTGACTTATGTTGGGAAAATGGTGTCGGGAAAACAGGACACGATGAGTTTCTCAGGCTCAGCGCATTTAATCTCCAGTTCTCCTCCCGGGTTTCTCAGGGCCATTTTTGTTTTCGCTGAGCATTCACCAGGAAAGGAGCTCTGTTTCCGCCTGCCTTCACCAGCAGGCCTGGTTCCTGTGTCCCTTCCACCTCAACACAGGGAAGTGAGTGCCTAGGCTCTCTCTGGTCTTCACATGGGATGGTGTACCAGCCACTTCTGCTGTTCAATACAGGGTTATTGAATGAGGACATTGATTGACTTCTTTTTTGTGATAACAGCTTCATTAAGATATAATTCTCATACCATACAACTCATCCATTTAAAGCATAATATTCAATAAGTTTTAGTATAGTCAGAGAATTGCAATCATCACCACAGTCAATTTTAGAATATTTTTATCATCCCCCCAAAGAAAAACCTACTCCCTCCAGCCTGCCTGGACAATCATGAACTACTTTCTGTCTCCATGGATGTGCCTATTCTGAACACTTCATATAAATGGAATCGTACTTGCTCTTTCGTGACTGACTTCTTTTCCTTAATATGTTTCCAGGGTTCACTATGTTGTAACATGGATCAGGACTTCATTTTCCTGCCGAGTAACACTGCACCATATACCACATTTTGTTTATTCATTCATCAGTTGATGGAAACTTGGTTGCTTTTACTTTTTGGCTATTCTCAATAAGCTGCTACAAACATTTGTTTACAAGTTTTTATGTAGATATACATTTTCATTTCTCTTTGGTATATAGCTAGGAAGGGAATTGATGGATCCTATGATATTTCTGTTCAACATTTTGAGGAGTTGCAAGATTATATTCCAGTAAATTTTTCATTCCGACCGACAGTGTCTGAGAGTTCCAATTTCTCCACATCTTTGCCAATACTTTTTATTGTCTGATTTTTTATTACAGCTGTTCCGATGGGTACATAGTGATATCTCATTGTGGTTTTGATTAGTACTTCCTGATGGCTAATGATGTTGAACATCTTCTTGTGTGCTTATTGGTAATTTGCATATCCTCTTTGAGAAATGTGTACTTCAGGTCCCATTTAAAAATTGAGTTAGTTGTCTTTTCATTATTGAGTGGTAAGCATGGACTCTCCCACTAATTATTTATTTTATGCCTATCCTGTCCCAGGCACTCTTCTAAGCATCACTGATAGGCAAGACAGCTTCTCCGTGTGAGACTCTGCCTGGGTAATGGAGACAAAGAACTGAGACCAGCTCTTTCCCTGGTAGGGAGCCCAGTCTCATGGGTCAAGGAGACAGAAACACATTTTATGATGTGAGAGAGGCAGGGATGTTGGAGGAAAGATGATTGATGAGGGAGGTCTTAGGGGACAGGGACAGAGGAAATGAGACCGACTGAGCTCTACTTATCAGCTGCAACCCCAGGTTTCTCACAGGTTCTTTTAACCTTTGCCAGGAGTTGCCTCTAAAGGGGTTTGAGATGGTCCATTTGGGCCACTGGAGGGTCTAATCAAGTTGACGGAGAGGCCACTTTCTGTGGGGTATGGGAAAGAAGGAAGGCGCAAGCTGGATTATCTCTGCCTGTCAAAATATGCTGGTGATGTGACCAAGAAGTCACTGAAATTCATGGCAGGCCTTGAACAATCTGTGTTCAACAGGAAGGCTAGAACTTTGCACTTTTGCACTGAGATTTGATTAAGAAAGTGCTTCCAAAGAGCTGCTTCCAAAGTCATTTATTACTTCCTGGGTGTGTATATATATATATATATATATATATATATATATATATATATATATATATATATGTGTGTGTGTGTGTGTGTGTATCCCTCCTTCCACTCAATTTATACAGCTGTAAAATTCCAGACCCCAAGACAAAGGAAGATCACAACCTGACAGTCAAGTCTCGTTTCTACTCAGATACTGGGGGAATGATGGAGTACTGAGCACATAGGGAAGAAGGGAGAGAGAGGGAGCTACGGAGCAAAAAGGGTGAACTTGCTGGAGGAAGGGAAGGGAACTGATATGAATTGGGCACCTACTATGTGTCTGCATTGAGGAGGCCCTTGATAATATTCAAACTTAATATTGCTATAAAGGCGTTAGGATCTTTTCAACTGACAAATGCAGAATTTGTGGCTCACAGTCTGCTCAAGGTCACCCAGCTGGTGGCAGCAAGACTGGGCTCTGGACCTTGTTCTGTGGAACTCTAGACCCATCCTTATCCCACTTAAATAATCAAAATGAATAACAGTAATAAACGCAAGAATGTGCATTTGTAAATTCAAGGGTTTACTTCCTCGACCTCTTATCAGTCATGGAAGGGAGACAATAATAATGTTCAAAAAGTTAAACAACTTGCCCAAAGCCACAGAGCTAGTGAGTGTGGAGCTGGGATTCCTGCAACACAGGCCACCTGAGCCCACAGCTAGAGTTTTTTCTAGCAACTCATTCTGTCTTCCTCAGGGTCTTGGATTAATGTAATCAATAAATTGGAAAAAAATTAACCAGGAAAGAAATATAAAATAAAGCCAGAGCTGTATACTTATCATTTGCGCAGTTTTCTGGATCTTTGTTATATTTCAACAAAAAAGTATTTAAAAACAACAGAAAGCCCTGTGGTGTGTACGTGAGCATAGAGGGAGAGGCACATTCCTTACGTCGTTTCCCCTCACAAAAGCCCTGATTTTTAGACAGCTTTCCCTGAACTTTCTCACTGTGCCAAAGCCCCTGCTCCCATTAGATTTCTTCAAAGATTTTGGAAACTCTTGCTTTGGGAAAGCACAAGCTTTCTAGAAATTCCTCTACTCTCACTCCAGGGAATCTTGGAAAACCAAGGAAAGCAATCTTGAAGACTCAGTGAGGCATGGGGGAGAGTGCATGAGTGGAGAAATGGCTGCTCAAATCTGCCCCCACATGACGGGCTCTCCCTCAGACTGTGAGGGAGGTTCCCAAAGTTAGGGGCCATTTAAGAGGCATTAGGCAAAAATTATAAGAAAAGGAGGCTTGACAAGGATGGTTCAACATACGAAAATCAATCAATGTGATACACCACATAAACAAAATCAAAGATGAAGACCATATGGTCATTTCAATTGATGCAGAAAAAGCTTACAAGATACAACATTCATTTATGATCAAAACACTAAATAAAATAGGTATAGAAGGAAACTATCTCAACATAATTAAGGCCACATATAACAGACCCTCGGCTAACATCATAGTGAATGGGGAAAAACTGAAGCCGATTCCCCTAAAATCAGGAACAAGACAGGGATGCCCCCTGTCACCACTGCTATTTAATAGAGTACTGGAAGTTCTAGCCACGGCAATCAGGCAAGAGAAAGAAATCAAAGTTATCCAAATTGGGAAAGAAGAGGTCAAATTGTCACTATTTGCAGATGACATGATCCTTTGAATAAAAAATTCCAAAGATTCCACCAGGAAACTCTTAGGAACAATAAATGAATATAGTAAAGTCGCAGGATACAAAATCAATGTACAAAAATCAACAGCATTCCTATATACAAACAACGAATCCTCAGAAAAAGAAATGAGGGAGTCAATTCCTTTTGCTATCACAACAAAAAGAATGAAATACCTGGGAATTAACTTAACAAAGAACATGACAGACTTATACACGGAAAACTATAAGACACTTTTGAAAGAAATTGGAACAGACTTTAAGAGATGGAAAAATATCCCCTGTTCATGGATAGGAAGACTTAACATTGTTAAAATGGCCATTCTGCCCAAAGCAATCTACAGATTTAATGCAATACCCATCAAAATCCCACAATCATACTTTTGAGAAAGAGATAAAAAATTATCAGACTTATATGGAACCATAAAAGACCTCGAATTGCCAAAGCAATACTACATAAAAAGAATAAGGCTGGTGGCATTACATTCCCTGACTTCAATTTATATTACAAAGCATCAATAGTCAAAACAGCTTGGTACTGGCAGAAAAACAGAAACATAGACCAATGGAACAGAACTGAAAACCCAGAAATAAACCCACAAATATATGGACAAATAATTTTCAATAAAGGAGCAAAAAACATACAATGGGGAAAAGACAGCCTCTTTAGTAGGTGGTGCTGGGAAAACTGGAAAAAAAAAAAAAGAATGAACCTGAGCTGTGAACTCTCGCCACATACAAAAATTAACTCAAAATGGATTAAAGACCTTCATATCAGACCTGCAACAATAAACTGTATAGAAGAAAATATCGGTACTAAGCTTATAGAGCTACGACTCAAGGAAGACTTCATGAACCTGACCTCAAAGGCAAGGGAAGTAAAAGCAAAAATAAATGAATGGGACTATATCAAACTAAAAAGCTTCTGCACAGCAAAAGAAACCATCAACAAAGCAAAGAGACAGTCAACTGAATGGGAGAAAATATTTGCCAATAACACATCAGATAAGGGTCTAATATCTAAAATATATAAAGAACTAATAACACTTAACAACAAAGAAACAAACAACCCAATTAAAAAGTGGGCAGAAGAACTAAACAGACACTTCTCCCACGAAGAAATACAAATGGCAAACAGACATATGAAAACATGCTCATCCTCATTAGCTCTCAGGGAAATGCAAATCAAAATCACAATGAGATACCACCTCACACCTGTGAGAATGGCTGTTATCAACAAGACAAGGAATAACAAGTGCTGGAGAGGCTGTGGAGAGAAAGAAATTCTCACATACTGCGGGTGGGAGTGCAAACTGGTACAACCACTGTGGAGGACAGTGTGGAGGTTCCTCAGAAAATTGGGAGTGGAGCTACCATTTGACCCAGCAATCCCCCTTCTGGGGATCTACCCAAAGAACTTGAAAACCTTTGTCCGCAAAGACTTATGTACCCCAATGTTCATCGCAGCGCTGTTCACAGTGGCCAAAACATGGAAACAACCAAAGGTCCCTGCGACAGATGACTGGATAAAGAAGCTGTGGTACATATACACAATGGAATGTTACTCAGCTATAAGAAAAGATGAAATATTGCCATTTGCAACAAAATGGATGGACCTGGAGGTCATCATGCTTAGTGAAATAAGCCAGACAGAAAAAACAAAGAACTGTATGACTTCACTCGTATGCGGAATATAAAAACTGTAAACAACAAAGAAAAAAGAAATGAACAAACAAACAAATAACCCATGGACACAATCAATAGTTTAATGTTTATTTGGGGACGAGTGGGTTAGGGAGGGGAGAAAAGGGAGAGGGTGGGAGAGGAGGGGGGAAAGCTAAATATAAGGTGATGGAAAGAGAAGTTACATTAGGTGGTGACCTTATTATACAACAAGTTGACAATGCACTGTAGAATTGTATGCCTGAAACCTGTGTAATCCTTGCTAACAGATGTCACCCCAATAAGTCTAACAATAAAAATGAATTAAAAAGAAAAAAAAAAGGAGGCTTGTTTTTACCCCACATAGCACTCTATACAGAAAGCAACCTTTGAGATGATAAGA